>QAXK01004869.1:0-11351 GCA_004335735.1 Chlorella sp. KRBP | reverse complement strand
AGGCAGCAGCCGCGGCTTGCTGGGTTGGGCGCTCCGTTGTGCCGGGACGCCAAGTCTTCCCCAACGGTGGGGCTTCATCACTGTGGCTACGCTGCTACGGAGGACGGCACTGCCTTGCTGCATGTGTGTCACATGCAGCCCTACATGTGACTGTGCACTGTGAAGTTGTGTCGGTGGGGGTGGGTTGGTGGGGTCTTGGCGGGCAACACACCTAGTGCTGTACTCTGCTGTTGCAGGCAGCGCCGTGCTCCGAGGCCCCCAACACCCCACCAACCCAACTTCACACGATGTGGTGCAGCCAGCTGCACACGTCCCTCAACTGGTGTGGCAGGAGGTGGGGTATGCTGGCCCCCAGCAGCTGTGTGCTGCGACTGCTTGATTGCTGCTCACAAGGCAGGGTCCCTGAGGGAGGACCACAGTCCTAATCGCTGCTCAGCGCTGCTGCTGCACGGCCCAGGATAGGGCCCAGGATGCGCCTGTGTTGCTGCCCGTTTGCTGCCGGCGTGCTGCATGACGCATGCTGCTGCTGCTGCCTGTACTGCTGCCTGTGCCGCTGGCGGGGTGCTGCAACTCTTGGACACACTGGCGTCAGCTGACCACTGCTGAACAGCTGCATCATGGCTGATCATCCCTGATGATGGCTGATTCGAGGCTAGTTCGCACCTGGAAGTAATAGTCCTCGGCGATCGCCATCCTGATGTTGTACAGGTCATCGCCCGTGAGCTTTTTGGTGCACAGCACCTGGTTCTCAACATCTTCTTGAAACTTGATGTCATAAGGTGTGTTCACCAGCCTATCGCCCTCCAAAACCTCGCCCAAGTCCTCCGTCACGTACTTCTTGCCATCCTTGTGCTGACAGAAGGGCAGGGTATAGTACTGGTAGGTTTCACTGCGCGCGACAGCAGCAGGTGCAACCACCGTTACAACTGAGAACCAGGCTGGCCTGCCAGCGTGCTCGACAGCTACTCTGTTGGCATACAGGGCAAAAACAGCAACATACGATGCTTTTGGCTCTGTATGAAGGACGTGCAATACCTGGGATTGTGGAATGGCCCCACTTTGTTGGCATACAGCACTACATGCTCCCCCTTCTTGTACAGGTGGTTTTTGTGGTCTGCTCTCACTCCAAGGCAAGCAGGGCCCGCTATGAGAAGCAACATCAGGCCCTTTGATGCCCAGCTGGACATCCTGCACGAGGCTGCTGTCTATGCTGGTGCTGATGAGTGATTGACGTCGAGACAGTTGAGGAAGGTCAACTGCACGGTGCAGCCTGCGGCTCAAGGACGTCTCAGACCTTTCAGCTGATCGGAATGTACGGATCGGTGTCCTTGTACTGCCAGGTGCACCTGGCTACGGTTGGTAACTGACAGTGGGGTGAGTGTCACATGTGTCCTATCTTCAAGATGCCGATCATCGGTAGCTTGCCCGACACCACCTCGTTTTCTAGTTGGTTGTCCTGTTTAAAGTTCAGTAGCATTACCGCAAGGGTTGGATTGCTGCAGTCATTGGACCCCCCACCCCTTGCCCCACCTCCCTTGGACAGCCCCGGACTGGGCAGAGATGCAGCAATCAGCTGCCGTACTGTCTCTTTCAGGCAATGGATCCCTGATTGGCGGTCGTTGAAGCTGCGTTGTCTTTCAAGGCACTGACATTGCTGTGCCCTCCTAGTGAGTGCATCGACTGCCAGGCTGGCAGATGACAGCCACTGTGGCGCCTCTTCATTTTCCTAAACACACCCCACGACCCTCGCTCGCTTTTCGTTGCCTGACGTCCACAACACGCCTGGAATGGCCTGCTGCTGGGCCTCTGGGGATCCCCTGGACATGCAGCTGCAAGAGGATGCATGATGGTACCTGTCGAGGTCAGACTCTAGTCCGGCTGGAGTGGGTGACCCTACTGAGCAGCACATTATGGCCTTGATGTTGTGCTTCCCTGCATCTTATCCACGATAAAATCGACCAACCCTTATTACACAAGCCAACAGCTCACGTGGTGTTGTCACCACCGAGCACCCTCCAGAGCAGTGTGCACTGTCGACTGCTGCACACTACCCACCAGTGCTGTGGGGCCACACACATCCCCTTGGCAGCCCCACACTACCTTTGTTCATCAACAACATTCCATTCAACATTCAAGCTGCTGCGGCAAGTCTCCATCGCACCAGCAGCCGCGCTCCTGCTGCACACACACCACAGTAGCGATGTGGCGCTGAGCCTCCTGGACCACCATGCGCTGTGGAGCAAACAGCCCCACACCACACATTGCAAACCCGCAGACGCACACACTCCCTCTCTCAAACACACACACACACACACATACACTCCAGCATCACTCCATGCACTCTGCACTGCACATGCTGCACACCGCATCCTGCAACACACGCCAGAGTCCAGCCCGCATGGCCCTCTGCTGCTGCTGCTGCCTCATACGACAGCAGCACTGGCTGTAGCCCCCGACATTGGCCCCTGCGCACGTCACCGCCTGATCAAGCTGCATGTCCGTCTGCTGCTGCTGCTGCTGCCTCGTAGAAGAGCAGCGAGGGCTGCAGCCTGTCCGCCACCATGGCTGCCTTGACTTGGGCCCAGTCCCCCACCAGCTTGATGACGTGGTCGTCAAACAGCAGCCACTGCTGCAGCTCCTCGCTCAGCACAAACGCCTGGTAGTGGTGGCCAAAGTAGCAGATCACAGACCTGCGGGCACAGGGGGGTGGGTGGGTGGAGGGACGGGGGGCAGACATACGGGCTGAGTCTAGAGGAGTTTGCTTGCTTGCTTAGGTGCATGAGGCCTGCTTTCGAACCGAAAGTGCAATGTGAAGACAGGACCGACCACGAGACAATGGCAGGGGTCCCTTGCTTGTCTCTCATGCACAGCTACAACAGCACACTAGCAGCAACCCGCACACATCAGGCGTTGCGAAGCTTGTGTTGCGTAACCACTTCTTGAGTACATTGGAGCCATACACCCTGTCCTGCTGTGCTGTAGCTTCCCCTGTCGGCTCAAACAAACAGCAGACTTGGGTACGAAGGCCGCACCTGAGGTTGTAGGGTGCGGGTGTGTTGAGGCCCCCATACACCAGTGACAGGTCCACACAGGGGGCCAGTGCATTGATGGTGCCCTTGATCGACTCCAGGGGGGCCTACAGGGAGGTACAGCGACATGGTGCAGCAAAGCAACAGGCATCTCCATGTCATGATGCACCCCCACCTACTTGCTTTGCATGCCTGCTGCCCATTCCTGTTAGCCTGGTCATGCTTGCTTTCTTTGCGTATCTCCCACACAGCACAGCACTCGTGACAACATGTCGGCGTTTGTGCGTTTGGGGCCTGGGGTGGGGTTGGGGGCTGTTGAGAGTAGAACTTTGTCACAAGTTGCAGACATAAGCATACAGACACGAGCCACCCGCCCACACGTGCGCATCACACACGGACCCAGCTGCTGACGTGGCTCACCTTTGGCGACTCCCACACGACAGCCAGCGTGAACACAGCAGGCCGCCGCAGCAGCACAGTGCGCAGCCGCTCAGCTGGCTGCCCTGGACCTGACTCCCCACCAGCACCTGCTGCTGCTGGCACCTGCTTGCCGTGCTTCACACTGCCCCAGGCGGCCGTGTGCCTGCCGCTGGTGCCACTGCTGCTGCCGCTGTCTGCTGCTGTGTCGGCCTCACGGAGCACCACCTCAAAGCTGTGGCTGCTGGAGAAGCGGTCAAAGGCGGAGCGCAGCGCCTGACAGGCAGCAACACACGGGAGAAGGAGGGGGAGGGGGCCGAGTGGGCGAGTGGGCAAGTGGGCATGGTTGTTGATGATCGGTGTCTATGATCCTGCACAAGTGTGCCCTGAGATATGCCTGCCATGCACAACATCCCCAAGTGATTTGAGGAGGAGCGGAGCCACTCTCGACACCCCATAACCCCCCTACCCGCACCCACCCACCCCGCCCTCTAACACCCCGCAGCCCCCCCTCCTCCCCCCACACACACACCACCCACACCACCACCACCACACACCCCTGGCCTTGGCTCACCTGTGCAGGCACCAGGTGGAAGAACTGCATGAACTGCTGCGCCTCAAGCAGCCCAGCCCCCGGAGCATCCCTGCCAGCAGCGCCCGGCCCCGCTGCTGCAGCAGCAGCAGCTGCTGCTGCTGCTGCTGGGGCGCCGCCGCCGGCCGTGGCCTTCTTGCTGCTGCTGCTGTCGGCAGGTGGCCGGGCCTGGAGGACGTCCAGGCCAAACAGGGTGTGCACCAGGCTCTTGGGGGGCTTGTGCAGAACACCGCCTGCACCCCCCACAGCCTTCAGCCCGCCTGTCACACCGTTCATGCCGGCAGCCCCCCCGAGGCCGTTGCTGTGCTGCTGCTGCTGCTGCTGCTGCAGGATGTGCGCGAGCGTCGACTGCTGCTGCTGCTGGGGCTGCGGCTGCTGCTGCTGTGGCGGCGTGGGTTTCTTGCTTGCAAACAGCTCCGAGCGCACCTTGACCTTGGTGGGCAGCTGCGGGTCGTCACTGACTGCAGTGGCCCGGCCCGCCTCCGCATGGTGCAGTGCAGTGAACACCTCGTTCAGCACCTCGCTGGCGTCATGCATCTCACTCAGCTCGATGCTGATGGCCGCTGCACCCAGGTCCAGCCGAGATAGCGCCTCGCGCAACACGGCAGGGCACACCAGCCACTCACTACCAGCTCCCCCTGCTGCCGCTGCTGCTCCAGCACTGCCGGTGCTACCCTGCGCCCCTGCTGCTGCTGCTGTGTCACTGGGAGGCAAGCTGGGTGCCTTGGCCAGGTCTTGGAAGACAGCCCGCAAGGCATGCAGCACCTGCAGGTCTGCCGACAGGCCCAGCGGCCCGTTGGCACTGCTGCCCCCTGCTGCTGCGCCACCAGCAGCGCCACCTACCCCTCCTGCTGCTGCTGTTGCGAGGGTGTGCATCTGCAGGAGCCTCTGCCGGAAGGTCCTCAGGTGCCACAGGGCCTGGATGATGACGTTGAGGAAGCAGTTGTACTGCCCGTCCTCATTACGTAACCCGCGCACCAACTTGAGCGACGTCAGCACATCGCGGGGACCCTGCGCGGCACGACACACCACAGCACAGCACGTCAAGGCGCGGGATGAGTTTGCACAGCAGAGCACAGCATGGCACAGCAGGGCACGAAACGAGACAGCGCGCACGAAACGAAACGAGACAGCATGGCACAGAGTCAGGCACGTCACTGGGCGCGCTTCGTTCAGCATTTGCTGCGTGGCGTACGTGCACATGTCAACCTGCCGTGGTCACTTCACAGCTCACAGGCCATGCGGCACATGCCCCTTGCCACTGGCGCTGCATGTTCAGGTTGTGTGTCTTACCTGGAAGACAACACCATGGTCGCTGATGGTGATGCTGCTGGGGGCGTGCTTGAGGGGTATACCGCTGTTGCCGCCATACACACGCGGCTGCAAGGCAGTGCTACGTGCAGGCACAACCGCTGCTGCCTGCTGCTGCTGCAGGCTGCCGCTGCTGCTGGTGCGGGAGACGCCTGCAGACGACCCGGCAGACGCTGCTGCTGCTGCTGCTGCTGCTGCTGGGGTCGCTGCTGCTGCTGCTGCTGGCGGGGCCGCAAAGCTACGTGGCTGACCCCAACTAAACTTCGGACTGCTGCCTGCTGCTGCTGATGACCCTGTGGGTCCCTCACTGCCTACAGCTGCTGCTGCTGCTGGGCCAGGCCCGCCCAACGTGGGCCAGGCAGATGCACCAGCTGCTGCTGCCCCCTTCTTCTTGTGCTGCTGCTGCTGCTGGGCACCTGTGCCTGTAAGGCCAGCGGCTGCTGCGCCTGCTGCGTCGTGCTGCTGCTGCAGCTTGTGCTTGAGTGAGGTACTGCCAGACTTCCACGACCCCTGTGGCTGTGGGCCACTGCCTGGCACACCACTGCTGCCAGCAGCAGCAGCATCGCCTGCTGCATCACCTGTGACCGCAGGAGCTGCGCTGGCAGCTGCATCCACAGCAGCAGCAGGAGCAGCAGCGGTCTGGCCCTGAGGGCCAGCCTGGGCAGCACCAGTGGGCCCCTGGTGTGTGGCCCCCTGGCCCTGGCCCTGGCCCGGGACCTGGCCCACTGCAGGGCGGGGCCAGGGCTCCTGGGAGGTCTGTCCAGCAGCAGATGCGTCTGAGGACGCAGCAATCTTGGACCAGCTACGGACCTGTGGGATGCTGCCGGCTGGCCGGCCTGCCCCACCAGCGCTGCTGCTGCTGCTCGTGGTGGTGGCAATGGGGCCAGTAGCGGTGCCGTCTGCTGGTGCCTGCTGCTGCTGCTCCTGCTGCTGCTTGCCTGCGTCTGTGCTGCTGCTGCCATGTGAGGCTTCTGCATGTGCGTCAGCAGCAGGTGCAGCAACAAGGCTTTCAGCAGCAGCGGCAGCATCCTGCTGCGCCGGCAAGTGGTGGTCTGTACGTCTGCTTGCAGCCCCTGGCTGCATCACTGGATTTGGTTCTGATGACAATTCTTCCCTGCGCGCTGGGGCTGCTGTCAGGCTTTCAACCTGAGTGGAGCTGTGGCTACCTTCACTCCCTACTGCTGCTGCTGCTGATTGCCCGCTGGGTGCTTGCTGCTGCTGCTGCTGCTGCTGCTGCTGCTGCTGCTGCTGCTGTCCTGCTGAGTCATCCTGCTGTGAGGCAACTACCGGGGGGCCCTGGCCCCCTGATGAACCTGCCTTCTCACTGCTGCTGCTGCTGCTGCCACCACCGCTGCTGCGGCTATCTGGCTGTGCCAGTTCAGGCTGCTGGTGCTGTTCCTGCAGGCCTTCCTGCGCAGCAGCAGGCACAGGCAGGGGAGTCACAGCCTGCTGGCTGCTGCTGCTGCTGCCGCCCCCGCTGACGGCGCCCTGCTGCTGCTGATCCTGCTGCATAGGAGCAGGCCCCTCACGCGTACCAACCCCCGCCGCCGCCGCTGCGGCTGCTGTGGCTGCTGGCCACGGCTGTTGCAGGCCTGCGGAGAGGTCAGTGACGTTCACCACGCCAGCGGTCTGCCGCCCCGCAGATGGGGGCGTGGGCAGGCTGCTGCTGGCATCAGCGGGGCCATACTGCTCCCGCTGCTGCTGCTGCTGATGGTGCAGCTGCTGCTGCTGCTGTTGGTGGTGGTTGTAGTGCTGCTGCTGTGGCATGCCGGCTGCCGAGTCATGCGGCCTGAACTGCTGCTGCTGCTGCTGCAGCTGGTAGTAGGGTGCGGGCCCCCTACGCATGTCTCTGCCAAAGCCATCCCTCTCCATGCGCGGCCGCCCACTGTGGGGGCTGTAACTGTTGCTCTGCTGCTGCTGCTGTTGCTGGTGCATTGGGTGGCCATGCATCGAGGCCATAGGGTGGCGGTGCATGCTGCCCGGGCAACCTGCTGCTGCTGCTTGGGGGCCTGCTGCTGCTGCATGAGGCAGTGGGCCCCCAGGCAGTGGGCCAGGTCCTGCCATGGACATGGGGTGCTGCTGCTGCTGCTGCTTGTAAGGCACACCCTGCTTTGCATGAGGCTGGAGACTCGGCCCACCTGCCTGCTGCTGCTGGGGTGGTATCCCGCCCGCGGCAGTTGCAGGAGGGGGTTGACCTGGGGCACCCTGCTGCTGCTGCTGATACTGGGCCGCCTGCTGCATCTGCTGCATGTACTGCTGCTGGTGATGCATGAAGGCAGCCTGCTGCATCTGCAGGTAACGCTGCTGCTGCTGCTGTTGTAAGGGCATCATCTGCCCTGCAGCAGGCTGCTGCTGCTGCTGCTGCTGTTGGTGATGTTGCGAGGCCGCTTGCTGCTGCTGCGCCTGTTGCTGCTGCTGACCTGACGCCTGTTGCTGCTGTTGCTGCTGCTTGGGTTGTTGCTGTTGCTGACTCGACGCCTGCTGCTGCTGCTGCTGCTGGCCCTGTGCTGCCTTGCTGGCCTGTGGCTGTGGTGCTGTTGCTGCACCGCCAAAGCTGGGTACAAAGGGTCGTGCACTAGGCCTCAGTGAGCTACTCTTGCTGAGCTTGCCACTGCCTGTGACACTGCTGGTGCTGCTGCTCACACTCGACTGCTTCTCTAGCTTACTGGCCTCAGGCTTGGGGGGTGGCGGTGGGTGCTGCCCCTGCTGCTGCTGCTGCTGCTGCTGCTGCCCCTGCTGTGCTGCTGCTGCAGGGCCATGGCCGTTTGGTGTTGGTGCTGCTGCTGCTGCTGCTGCTGCTGCTGCTGCTGCTGCTGCTGCTGCTGCTGCCTGCCCTGCGGCTTGGTGTGAGCCGGCAGGCACACCAGCGTTGGGCCCAGCAAACAGCACAGGACCTGGTGCTGCTGCTGCTGCTGCTGCCATGGGGTGATGGCCCGGGCCCTGCTGCTGCTGCTGTTGCTGCTGCTGCTGCTGGGGCATGTGCTGCTGAGCTGGCGGCACCACATGCATCACGGGAGGCACCATGCCCGGGTACATGTAGTAGCCAGGCCCCGGGAACTGCATGGGGTGCGGCCCTGGGTGCTGCATGGGCATGTGGCCATGCACACCACCACCTGCTGCTGCTGCTGCCATGTGTGCCGCATGTGGCACCATGCCAGGTGGCACAGCAGGCATGCCTGCGGGGCCAGCAGCAGCAGCAGCAGCAGCAGGCCCGCCCTGTGGAGGGGCATACGAGCCAGGCATACCAGCCATTGGCGGGGGTGCCACTGGGCCAGCTCCCCCAGCAGCAGCAGCAGCAGCAGGGTAGGCATAGCCAGCTGCTGCTGGGGGCCCTGGTCGCTGCTGCTGCTGATGATGGTGCTGGTGTTGATGGTGGTTGCTGCTGTTGCTGCCAGTTGCCGAGCCCTGCTGACCTCCTGCCTGCTGCTGCTGCTTATGTGGAGACGGCTGCTGCTGCTGCACATACTGCTGTGCAGCAGCGACAGCTGCACCCGCTGCTGCTGCTGGCGAGCCTGCCTGCCTTCCACCACATTGCTGCTGCTGCTGGGGGGTGCCATTGGCCCCTGTTCCCCTGCTGCTGCTGCTGCTGGTGCTGCTGGGGCCTGCCTGATCCCCCCTACTGCCTGGATGAGCAGCACCCCCTGCTGCTGCCATACCAGGGTGTGGAGGGTGAGGCCCTGCTGCCGCTGTTGCTGCTGCTGCTGCCTGCATGCCCATCTGGTGGTGTGCCCGGGGGTAGTACCCTGCAGGGCCCTGGGGGTAACCTGGCCCCCTCACCACCCCACCTGCCTGCATCCCAAGACCCTGCTGGGGCCCTGGCCCACTGGGCCCACCTGATGGGCTTGGGCCAGGTCCAGGTGGACCACTTGCTGCTGCTGCTGCTGGCGCAGGCCCCTGCGGCTGTGGGCCAGCTGCTGCTGCTGCTGCTGCTGGATGCATGGGCTTGCCAGGGTGCTGCTGCTGCTGCTGTGCCGCGGCAGCCGCCGCCGCCGCTGCTGCTGCCGCTGCTGCCATGGCGGCTGCCTGGCCCTGCTGCATTGCTGCCATGGGGATGTACCCCTGGGGCCCGCGGGGTGGCCGCATGCCCAATGGTACCATCGGCAGGACCGGCATGCCTGGCATCCCCATCATACGCCGCATCATGACACCTGCGTGGGGGTGTGGGGGGTGTGACATCACACCCGGCACCCCGGGGTGGGGTCCCATGTGGGGGTGGGGCCCCACCATACCTGCAGGCACAGGCAGCATCCCCGGGCCCCCTGCTGCTGCTGCTGCTGGGTGCTGGGTGTGGGCGGCAGAAGCGTGGGGCTGCATCTGGTGCTGGGCAGGGTGCCCCTGGGGGCTGCCACCACCTGGGCCTGCTGCTGCTGCTGCTGTTGCTGCTGCTGTTGCTGCTGCTGCTGCTGCTGAGGGTGGGGGTGGGGGTGGTGAGGACAAGAGCCCTTGACCCACAGCCACCCCTGCACCCAGGTGTGGCCCTTCCAGTGCTGCAGGACCCCCCTCCTGCTGCTGCTGCTGTTCCAGCACCACCTGATCTGCACCGGCCTGCTGCTGCTGCTGCTGTGCTGGAGCAGCGACGCCTGCAGGTACTGCTGCTGCTGCTGCTGGCAGGGGCTCCTTCTGTGGTTCCAACTCATTCCAGGCGTCCTCCAGGCTGCCAAAGGTGATGTTGTGCACAACAGCAGGCGGGGGCGCAGCACCAGGGAAGGCTGTGTCCTTGACCACGACTGTAGTCACAGGCGCAGACTTGCCAGCCCCAACAGCACCAGGGACAACAGGGGAGGGCGTCGCTGGGCCCTCAATGTGCGCTGAAGCTGCTGCTGCTGCCGCTGCTGCAGGTACAGCGGGGGCCGCGTGTGCAGGAGGGCCGGCAGCAGCGCCTGCTGCTGCTGCTGCCAGGTCTGCAGGCTCGGGGCTTGCACTCCTGCTGCTGGTGTTGCTGCTCACCTGCAGGTGTGCTGACTGTGCATGGGCAGGGGCTGCTGCTGCTGCATGCTGAGCAGCAGGGTGCCCTGCAGATGAGTTGGGGGCCTGTGATGGTGTGGAGGTGCCGTCCACGGCAGCAGGTACAGGTGCTGCTGCTGCGGCGGCTGCTGCTGCTGCTGCTGCCGCTGCCTCCTCCTGCTGCTGCAGCGCCAGAAGCTGCCGCAACTGCAACGCTTCAATGGCGTTACTGGCAAGCTCCCAATACTCCTGGCCCTGATGCGCTGGGGCCTGCTGCAGGTGCTGTTGTTGCTGGGGAGGCTGCTGCTGCTGCTGCTGCTGCTGCTGCTGCTGCTGCTGCTGCTGCTGCTGGGGAGGCTGCTGGTGTTCCTGCTCCAGCTGCTGCAGCTCCTGCTGCTGCTGTGGGGGTGCGTAGCTTGCGCCGGGAGCCTTGAATGCTGGCTTGTAGCCGGATTTCTGTGTGCTGTATCCCTGGGAACCAGTAGTCCTGGCCCCCTGGCCCCTGGCACCTGCATCAAGACCTGCTGTTGGGCCCTGCGGCCCCCTCTCCCTGCCTGTACTGCCTGTACCGCCCTGTGCAGCAGTACGCATGCTGCCTGTACCGCCGGCAGCAGTACCGGCGGCTGGGCCCTTTGCCAGTGGAGGCTTCCTGCCAAAGGTGCTTCCTGCTGTGGGTGTGTGGGTACTGCTGCCGGCGGCTGCTGGGGCCCCACTGATACGCCTCTGCTGCTGCTGCTGCTGGCTCACAGCATCTCGCTCCTGCTCCTTGCTGTCCCGGTCATATGCCCTGCCAGGTTGGCTTCCGGTGCTCCCTGCAAGCTGCTGCCGCTGCTGCTGCTGGCGGCCGGGCTTGCTGTCTGTGCCCTCCTGGGTGCTGCTGCGCCTGCTGCCCCGCTGCCTGCTGCTGAGCGCAACCATGAACCCGTCCTCATCCTGCTGCCCGCTGCCGCTGGCAGCAGCGCTGCCGTCCTCGCTGCCGGCTGTGCTGCTGAGGTGGCTCGGGGCCCCGTTGACGCTGCTGCTGCCGCTGCTGGCCTCGCGTGCAGCAGCAGCAGCAG
>QAXK01004867.1:0-14274 GCA_004335735.1 Chlorella sp. KRBP | reverse complement strand
GCAGCTTGCTGCACTGAAGCCTCAGCTGTTGCAGCTTGCTGCACTGCAGCATGAGGCAGGCAGGAGTCGAAGCATTGGTTAGGGTTAGGGGCTAGGGTTGGCAGCGAGCAGGGTGGCTCACCGTGTGCAGACGGCGTGCCGGCGTTGCTGGTTGTAAAGTCCCTCGCCATCAGCTTGAGCTTGAACCCTCCTGGGCTCTGTGCGAGCGGCGTGCCTCCTGCTTCCCGCGCCAGGGGCGTCTGCTGCAAGCCCTTGGAGAGAGGGTTCTGCCCATGCGGGAAGGGCGTGGCGCCTGGGTGGTTGAGCGTGTTGGGCAGGGGCGTGCCCCAGGGCGCCGGCGGCTTGTGCGGGGTCACGCCCGCAAGGGCGCTACTGCCGTTGCCGTTGCTGGCCTGCGGGTGGTGTGCAAGAGAACGAGGAAAGCATCGACAGCACCTTGTTTCCGCGCCTGTTGGGCTACTCCACAACACTTGTCCCGCAGCGCAGGGCTCGGTTCCAACCCAGCCATTGCACGATTCCATCCCCATCTAATGCAGCACGCCCTACCGCCCACAACTACCCTCGTGCAAGCCCAGCAGCTCAGCGCCCATCGAGGACGGACAAATTGCTTACTGCTGAGCTGGGATTCTTGTATCCCTAGATACCTACCCATGAACCCTTGTGCCTGAAGGGTTGATGGCACCCTTATCAACACTTACCAGGTTGTCCAGGGCTTTCATGATTCTGGTATCCCAATTGGCACCCTTATCAACACTTACCAGGTTGTCCAGGGCCTTGAGGATGCGCCTGGCCGTCTCCGTGGGCTGACTCCCCCCCTCCTCCACCTGCTGCTGCTGCGTGCCATCTCCCCTGGGCGTGGCGGTGCTACTGCGCGACCCTCCTGCCGCAGTGCTACCATTCGCCCTGATGCCGTAACCGTTGGTAAGCGGCGTGTGAGCAGCGGTGGTGGTGGTGGTGACGCCGTTGTGGGCGGTGGTGGTGTCGGTGAGGTGGCGGTCGCCCCGCGGCGTGAGCAGGAGGGAGGGCGTTCCGGCGGCAGCGGTGGTGCTGCTGCGCCCACCAGGGGTGGGAGGGTGGGCGTTGGGCGTGGGGTGGGCCGAGTAGCGCTGCCGCTGCCGCTTGTACTCTGCGGGGTGTGCGGGGGACGGCGCGGCAGGGAAGAGGGGCGGTATATAGACCTATGCTGTGTGCTTTGGGCGTGTGCAGCTTCGTTTTGGAAGCTCATGGCCTGTGACTTTTGCTCTTTTAGTTGTCAGCAGCAACGCGGGCTTAGCAAGCCCCAGCACACACACAGCTACTCCCGGCCTCATGCATGCCAAGCAGCCATGCCCGGCTGGTTGCAGGAAGCAACGAATCGAAGACGCACGCCCTTACCTGCCAAGCTCTTGATCCCCGAGCCGACCAGCGGCGTCACGGCCGGCGGCACGTCCCTCATGCGCTTCACCGCCGCCCCTACACTCCAAGGTGTCGCTTGAAGCACCTGCTCATGTACCTGCTGCTGCTGCTGCTGAGGAGGAGGGAGAGGTGGGTGCAGCGTGTGCGAGGGCCAGGGCGACGTCGGCGGCAGCAGCGGCACCTGGGCCTGCGTCTGCGTGCGGTTCTGCAGCCCGCTGGAGCCGCCAGCAGCGGCGGGGGGCGGCGTGCCGAACAGCAGCTGGCGCGTGGTGCCGTTTGGCTGTGCGGCTGCGGCTGCTGTTGCGGCGGGGGCGGGGAGGAGGCCCTGGGCGGTGCTGCGGGGAGGGGTGGGCGCCGGCAGCGCTTGTTGCTGGTGCTGCTGCTGGGGGGCGATGGGTGCGGGCAGGGCCTGATGCCGCTGCTGTGGCTGCTGCGTGGTGGCGGCGGTGGGTGCGTGTGCGGCGGTGAAGGTGGTGGAGGTGGGCATCAAGGTGATGGGTGGAGGGAGCGTCACGGGCGCGCTGGCTGTGTGATGCTGGGGGAGGGACTGGGTGCTCAGGGCAAAGGCTAGGGGCCCGGCATCCAGCACGCGGGACCTGCGGTTGGAGAGGAGGAGGCACAGCACCTTGCTCGGTGCACAGCACCTTGGTTGGTGCGCAACGCCTTGCTCTGAACCTTGCTCTCTCTTGCCCCTGTATTTGCAAACGGGTCCAAACCATGCGAACGAGCGCGCCCCAGCCCGCACCGACCCCAACATGGCGCACCGGCTGGTAGGCGCCGTCAAGGTGTACGGCTGATACCTGGCCGCCTGATGCCCCGCCCTGGGCGCCCTTCCACCCTGGTAGCCGCCATGCGCAAGCCCTGCCCCTGCCCCAGCCGCGTCTCCGCCCCCCTGGCCCAGCACGCGCGGCAGCGCCGCCTGCCTGCGTGCCTGCACCTGCGACAGCCAGGTGACTGGAAGCGGTGCCGCGCTGGGCCCTGTGCCGGCCTGTAGAAGGTACTTGAGGCCTACGTATGGCCGGGAGGGATCCAGGTACTCCTGGGTGGGCGGTACGCCTGGGGTGGCCTGTGGGGCGGTCGGGCGTGTGGTGGCAGCGGGAGCGGCCGAGCTTGCTGGCAGGGAGCTCTTGAGGAAGAACTGCAGCGACTCGACCTTGGATGGGGACCAGCCGTCGGTGCGTGTGGGCTGGGCGGCGGCAGGTGTGGGTGCGGGTGCGGGTGCTGGCGCCGGGAGAGGCGGGAGCGCTGGGGCAGCGGTGCGCTGCTGCTCCTGCTGCTGTGTTGATGCTGCTGGCTGCTGTTGCTGCTCCGCTCTGGCGAGTTCTGCGTTCAAATCGCGTCCTGCGTGCGGAGCGTCCCCAGCGGCGCAGGTTCACGCGAGGAAGCGAGTCACGGCGGTGCCTCGCAACCAGCAGCTGCAGGCGCACCTTGCTGTCGAGCTCGCACGTCCTCTGGAGCGCCGCGCGGGCTGGCCATCGCCCTCACCTGCAGGCACCATCCAGCAGTCCTCCCCACTGAGCCACAGCCCAGCATGGACATGCAGAGAGCTACTGGATCACTGCTCATGCTCCCTCCTCACCGCCTGTGCTGCAGAGTTGAGCGGGCTGCGCAGCCACTGGCCCCACCCAAGTGCAGCTGTCTGCTGCACTGCGCTCTGCCGGCCGCGGGGCGCCTTGCCACCACGCCCTCCTCCACCACCGTCGTCCATCCCTCCTTGCTGCTGCTGCCTCGCTGCTCTCTCTTGCGCTCTTCGCTCTGCGGAGTGTTCTTCTGCGCCTCCAAGGTGCACGATCCTAAGGCGTGTTGCAGGTAGAGCAAGGTAGAGCCGTGAGGGATGCCGACGCTTGGAGCTCGCTCTCGCTTGCACCGATTGTAACGCGCGTGGGCCCAAAAAATGCCCATGCTTCGGAGGAGCAGGCTACAGGCACAGCAGCGACAGCATCACCACCATGGCGTTCCTGTGCGGCTGCTTCCGGCACCCGCCTGACGCTGCAGCTCCTGTTGTTGAGGATGAATGGCACGGTGTCAGTCACCCTCTCGCGAGAGAAGCTTCGTCTGCTGTGGAGGACGCCAGTGCGCCAGCGGTGGTGAAGAAGCTGCAGCTTGTTGCCGACGTGCTGGACTCTCCAGCGCACGACAGCCCGCCAGTCGAGCCGCTCCCAAGCGACAGCGGCTCGTCCGCAGCAGCGCTGGTGGTCGTCGAGGCGCCGCTACCAAAGGCCTACGCGCTGCAGGCTGCCGATTCTGCTGCCGAGCCGAAGACGCCGCCCGCTCAAGGCGCTCGCGCCCCACCGCGTCTGCCAGCGTCCCCTCCAGAGGCTCCAGCAGCCAACCCAGTGCTGCATGAGAGCGCGGCGCACGACGTGAGTGGCCCCTTACGCACCTGCAGAGGGTTGGAGGTTGGGATGTGTAGTGCGTGCGAGGTACGGGATGCTGCCGGCGGTGCAGCGCAGGCGGTGCTGCGCTGTGCAGCAATCTGACGCAGATGGGACGCACAGCACTGCAATGCCACGGGTTCTCTGTTTGGTGCCGTCGTGGGGCTGGGGTTCTCGTGGCGACGACGCGCACGCCGATGACGTGCACCGTTGACGTGCAGGCGCCGCTGCACCCAGACGCCCACAGCGACGGCGGGCTGGCGTGCAACAACGACGTCCTGCTCAAGGAACAGCGCGAGTGAGCGTCGGTGTGCAGACGGGCTGGTCACGGGCACATTACAGCGTCCACACCGGCCGCGGTCCCTCCACAGGTCCACATGCGCTTATGGTTGCGCCCCTGCAGGGCCATCACGGGCTGGCTGGCGTCCATGGGTCGCAAGATCTTCACGGGCAATTTCAATCTCATCAGCACGCCCTTCCCCGTCGTAATGTTTGAGCCCCGGTGCGCACACACGCACACACACACACAGCAGCACCCTTGCTATTGCCATGCGGTGCTCCCACCTCCCGTTCCCAGCCATGGGAGTCTTGGGCTGCTTGTGGGCTCTGCTGCAATGTGGGCAGGGCGTGACCAGGCCTCCGTGCTAGTTAGCCCTCTGCCGACGCATGTGCCCTCATGCAGGTCTTACCTTGAGAAGCTGGCGGACGTGTGGGTGTACCCCCGGTACCTGCAGCAGGCCAGCGCCTGCCCGCACGACCCCTTGGAGCGCATGAAGCTGGTGGTCACCTGGTTTGTGGCAGGTGAGGGCTACACACTTGGCACGTCAGGGGGATGGGGGGACAGTGGGGACGGGGGGACAGCGGTTGTTGCCTGAAGGGGCGTTGCCTACTGGGCAGAGCAATCAGGTGGTCACATGCGTGGCAGGTGAGTGTGCATGCGGCGACTCCTCATCTTATGTCCAGCCTCCGTTCACCTGTAGGAGGGTAGAGAGAGTGAGGAATGCTTGCAGCAACACCAGCAGGCAGTGAGTATCAATAGCACGCACAGGCAGCCGGGCCATCAGACCCATAAAAGCAGCAACAGGTAGTCAGAGGTATGGTAGGGAGGCCCGTGGTGGCGTCCCTGCCATTGGCGAGGCAATGGGACAGAGCATGCCAGCCAGGCACCCTAGTCCGCCCACGCTGTGTGAGCTAGAGGACGTCAAGTGGTCCCCATTGCCATGCTGCCGTGTGCGTGCGCGCAGGCCTGCATCACGGGTTCGAAAAGTGGAAGAAGCCCTTCAACCCAATCCTCGGTGCGCAGCCTCTGCTGACCCTCTCTCATGCGAGCTCGCACTGCTAGCAGTGACTGAGTGATGCACACCGCATCATGCTCTGCCCTTACTTACCTGGGTGTGAGTAGGAAGAGCAACCAGCAGCCAGCCACACCAGGCAGGCCACAGGCCGCCCGCAGGCAAGCCCTAACATGCGGTGCTAAGCCCTCGTGCATGCAGGCGAGACCTGGCAGGCCACGCTGAGCGACGGCAGCAGCATGTCGATGGAGCAGGTCAGCCACCACCCTCCCGTCACCGCCTTCAACCTGCTCGGGCCAGGTGAGGAGGGCAGGGGTGCTCTGGCTGCGAGAGAGCCTGGGGAGTGGTTGTTGTTGTTGCATGCCTTCATCCGGCGTGGCTGTTTGGGTTTGAGCGGGGAATTGGGAAGCGTCGTGCGAAAGCTTTGCTCAAGCAGGACGAGCACGCAGGCATTCTGACACAAATTGTGCCAGCCAAGAGCCTGAGGAGTGCACTGCTGGCTTGCAGGCTTGGTGGGAACTTGGGAACGCTGCTGCAGAGCCTGACATTTGCTCTTTCCGAGTGCGCTGGCCACGGCCACGTGTTGACATGGCAAGACTGCCAGGCTGTGAGTGAGGGTATGCATTTGTACGCTTGCTGTGGCATGCAGGCAACAGCTACCGCTTTACAGGTCTGTCCCAGCCCAACGTGACCATTGCCCTCAAGCACTATGGCGTCAAGACGGTGGCCAAGGGCTTCAGGTGGCTCGAGTTCGCCGACGGCTCGCGCATCGAGATGGCCTACCCAGGGTGAGTGCGCGCTGTCATGACACGCCTTGGTTTGCCTTGGCTTGGTGAGAGCACACACAAAGCGCACATCGAGATGGCCTACCCAGGGTGAGTGCGCGCTGTCATGACACGTCTTGGTTTGCCTAGGCTTGGTGAGAGCACACACAAAGCGCGCATCGTGATGGCCTACCCAGGGTGAGCTGTTTGTTGTGGTGCTGGATGTGCTTTGTTGTGGTGGCCGTGGGTGATGCCTGTGGTGTTGTCGTGGTGGTGCTGGTGCTGGTGTGCTTATGGTTGTTTGTGGAGGTGGTGTGGGTGTTGCATGCCTCCAGGGTGGTGGAGGTGGTGTGGTTGTTGCATGCCTCCAGGGTGGTAGAGGTGGTGTGGTTGTTGCATGCATCCAGCCGGGCTTACGGGTGCGTGCGCCGTGCGCTCCTGGCAACTCTTCACGTGCGCCCTCGTGTCAGCGCGCGCTCGCATCGCGCGCCCTCGTGTGCCTGAGAAGGAGATTGGGAAGGAGGCAGACCCAGGTGGCTGCCTGCGGCTATGTTGTTGTTTTCAGTTGCTGCCGGCGGTGTTTTGCCTTGTGGTGTTTGCTGGGCCCATGCGACGCCAACCCTAACTCACCTCCAAACCCGAACCGCAGGTACTGCATCAAGGGCATCGTGTACAGCGCCCGCCCTCGCGCCGAGGTTGACGGCGTGGCCACCTTCACCGACGCGCGCAACGGGCTGCGGGCTGAGGTCCGGTTCGGGCCCAACAGGGGCGCTAGGGCGCCGGTGCTGCGCCGCTCTGACGCCATCATCGGAGAGGTGTACGCTGTGGCTGCGGAGGAGGTGAGGGTGAGGGTGCTGTGCCGTGATGACGCCATCATCGGAGAGGTGTACGCTGTGGCTGCGGAGGAGGTGAGGGTGAGGGTGCTGCACCGCTCTGACGCGGTCATCGGAGAGGTGTACGCTGTGGCTGCGGAGGAGGTGAGGGTGAGGGTGCTGCGCCGCTCTGACGCGGTCATCGAAGAGCTGTATGATGTGGCTTTGATGTCTACTCACCAGTTCCTTGCCGTACAGTACGCACATGTGCCGGTACCGCAGAAGTCCCATTCTGCACACTCACTCACTTGCTCACTCACTGACACGCTCGCACACTCACCGCAGAGCTCTCATTCGTTCCAAGGGCGTGGCGCCTCCCCGAGCCCCCCACCTCGTCACCTGGACCACACACCAGCCAGCCCCACCTCCCCCGCAGCACGCCACCACCCCGCACCACCCCTCCCATCACCACCACCACCACGCCTAGCCTCCGCACCGTCCGCACCGGCGCCATCCCTCACCCGCGGCATCCTCTCCAGCGTTCCCTCCAACTCCTCCTCCTCCTCCTCCTCCGTCCTGGAAACGACACAAGGGCAAACCGCAGACCGCCTGCATGGCGGCGAGGGCTTGGACGGCGACAGCGATGAGGGCTTTGAGACGGCGTCCGAGACCGAGTTTGACGCTCGGGAGACGCTTGCGGAGGGAGGCAGCACTGGTTGGCTGCGCGGCAGCGGCAGCGGCGCAGCAGCAGGGGCAAGTGCGGCAGCAGCAGCTGGAGGAGGCGGGGTGGGTGGAAGGGCCTTGACCCGCAGCGTGAGCGCCGTGCAGCACAGCCGCACAGCCTCCCAGCTGCGCATGCTTTCCGACGCAGCGGCGATGGCGGCGGCGGCGGAGGAGGCGGCGGCGGTGGCGGCTGACGCGAAGGCTGCGGCGGCGGTAGTCGCCGCCGTGGCGGTGGTCAGTAGGCAAGCCAGCGTTCGCCACCCACCGAACGATTCGCAGTCTCCAGCAGGAGCGGTGGTGGGGATCACGTCGCTTCCGGCCCCGCCCACGCCGCTCGCTGCGAAGCAAGTGCCACCACGGGCGGCGGGAATAACGGTAGAGGATGGCGCCAGCGGGGGTGGTGGTGGCGGTGGTGGTAGCGTGCGGAGCAGCCCGACGGCGGCGGAGGAGGGTGCAGTCGGCATGCGGCCTGGCGTGGCGCGGCAGGCAGCAACAGCGGCGGCAGCGGCGGTGGCGGCACCTGGGAACGGTGTGAGGAGCAGCAGCAGCCCGCGGCGGTCGGATCCTGGCTTACGAGCACCCTCCCATGCCACAAACCCTAACACGGCGGTAGGTGCAGCACTGCAGCAGGTGCAGCAGCGGGTGACGGTGGTGCCCAAGTCGGCGACGATGCCCCATCTGCCGCAGCTGCAGTCGGCTTCATCTGGGCCAATCCACTCCTCTGCATCGGCCACTGGCGGCAGCAGCGTCGGCATGTTTTCGGGGTTCTCGGGGCTGTCACGCATGGTGCTAGGGCGTGGGGGTGCGAGCGCGACGGTCTCCGCTGCGCCTGGGTTGGGTGTGGGCGTAGTGGGTGGTGGCGGTGGTGGGGTGGGGGGTGCGGTGGGGGAGCGGGGGTGGGGTGGGGCAGGCGCGGGTGCAGGTGCGGGGCAGGTGGTGGCGCGGATCGAGGGCAGCTGGCTCAGCCACCTCAACATCGACGGGCGCAGGTGCGTTGTGGTTGCTCGTGGGCCTTGCAGGCCTCAGTGCGTCGTTGTTGTTTCCGTTGCTGCATAGTCGTGCACTTGACAGCAGCAGCCTAGAGTGTGTGCACTCAGGCTGCAAACAGCACGTGCATCAGTCAGTGCGTGGTCATGGCGTAGTGTCGAGTGGCAAAGTGCTGGTATGGCAGTGTGGCAAACGATCCACGACCACTTATGTTGTCTGCAGGTACTGGACGCTTGCCCGCGAGCAGCCCGACGTGTGGACACCCCTGCCCGAGCACGACGCGCTGCCTTCAGACAGCCGCTTCCGGCAGGACCTGGTGCACATTCAGCGCGGTGACGTTCGGGGCGCGCAGGAGTGGAAGGAGCGGCTGGAGAACGCGCAGCGGAGGGACAAGAGGGCCCGGGAGTCGGGCGGTGCGCCTGGTGCGCAGCACTGATGCAGTGTGGGGCGTAGTGATGAGTGGAAGGGAGTATGATAGGGGCGTGCGTGGCACGCCGTGCCCACACAGCGAATGGTACCGATCAGGCAGCCAACGAACGCAGATGGGCAAACCGTAGGTCCAGCGAACCAGCATGCAGGAAACACGCGGCCAGAGGGAGTGGGTGGGGAACGCGGGGGGTGCGCCTGGTGTACAGCACTGATGCAGCGTGGCACAGGCCTGGCTGTATGAGGGGAGAAGGCGGCGTGAGGTTGCGCCTGGTGCGCAGCACTGATACAATGTGGGGGGCTGTGGACACGTGGGGCGCAGCACAGCAGGAGAGCATGAGGACGGTGGTTCTGCCCTGCCTCCCTCAGCCTGCCAGCGCTGCTTTCTAGGCGCAGGGGTCTTCTTTCGGTGCGATGGCGCAGCAGCGTGTGGCACGGCGTTGCTTCTGTGCTGCTCACATCTCCTCATCCTGCAGGGTGGGTTGCTGCCTGCTGCGCCTAGCGCGCCATGTGTGTGTGTGTATAGCAAAGCCTGGTAGCATCCCAGTCGCCAGCCTGTGTGTATACTCTTGACTGGGGATGTCCATTGACGCGAGGCCCGAGAGGCCCTTATTGATTTACCACATGCGCCAACTCGGACCCGCACAGGGCCCGCAAGGTGTTGAGCGCTGCTGCAGGCGGCGCACGTGCTTATGCGTGAGACGCGCCATGTTGTTACCGCTGCACAGATCCCCTTGTGTTGTGGCTATTTGCGCGTGCGGCAGCGTGAGGTGCCGCGTGTCCATAAGATCCTCCTCCCCGCGCAGGCTGTTCGTTTGTGCATACCCCAGACTAGCTTGGATGGCCTACAGTGTGCATAGCCCGGGGAACTTCCGATGAACTCATGATGATGATCGCATTCGTTGCGCATACACACGCACGCACGCCAGGTTGCGGCCACAGACGCTTGCACGTGGTGCCGTCCTGTCGCTGTGCTTCCTCTTGTTCGGCGGCCCTCTTGTTCTGCGCTGCTGTTTTCTGCAACAGCTGGTTCCAAGTTCGAATCGAGTGCTGCTGCGCGTGATGAGGATTGGGGAACCTGCGCGATCGCTGATGAGCACCTGGTCGCGCGCTCCTGCGCGCCCCACGCAAAGCAGCAGACGCGCACCTCCTGAACTCGCAATCTCAGGTCGAGATGCGCAACTCCACAGTGCAGAAGCTGCCGCTCGCGCTGCGCGACGCTGCTGCGGCGCTCCAGCAGCTGGCCTCTGGGTGCAGGTGCGAGCTCTTGGCGATTGTGTGCATCGGCCTGCGCGCACACCGATCGACACCCCCACACACACCTGCTCCTCAGGTTGTCCCTCGCTCTCAGGGGCGCTCTGGTCATCAGGAAGACTCCGCCGAGGTCAAGGGCAGTGACCACGAGCAGCAGCGCTGGCGAAGCGCCCACCACCGCCTGCTCCAGCGCACCGCACACGCAGCCACAGCAGCAGCAGGAACAGCAGCATGACACAGCACCAGCGCAGCCAACAGGGCACGCCAACCGCAGGCACGCACGTCCAGGCCCAGCGCTCCCGCGGCCCGGCGTCGGGATGCTTACCGCCCGGCCCGATCAGCCCTTTCTCAGCAACGTGCCGCTCATGCTGCTGGGCCTGGACGAGACCTCCCGCTTGCACCGTGCAGTGAGCTCACAGCCTTGGCCATGCCTTGTTCCCGCGGATGCCACCCGCCAGTCGCAAGTCGTCGCACCGGTGGGACAGGGCACACCACCACTCCACACGTGCGTGCCCCATGTGCCCTTGCAGGTGTCCCTGTTCACTTGGGAGACCGTGGTCAGCGATCCCATGTGCCAACGGGTCTTCCGCCGCATCGGCGCCACCACCACCTCCGCACACCCCGCCCGGCACAGCGCCGCCAACGGTTGGGCAGGCAGGCAGCGATGCGCCCCGCCCTCGCCCTCGACCAGCGCCCCCAGATCCCTACAGCAGCAGCAGCAACGCCCTGCGTCATCATCGTTCCCAGGTGGTGCAGCTAGCGGCCACTCGCTGCCAAGGCACGGCGGAAGTGGCGCCTGGCGGGGAAGCGCAAGGGCCAGCAACGGGGCAGTGGTAGCAGCGGCGGCGGCCGCGGCGGCGCCTCCCTCCTCTCCACCCTGCCAGCAGCACCAGCAGAGAGTGAGTCACAGCGGCCCCGCCCCGCACGCTATGAACGCTGCGACCGCGGGCACGACGTCGCCCTCGGCTTCTGTCGCTTTTCCAGCCAGCAGCAGTGGCGGCGATGGCGTTGGTGGCGCGGGGCAGCAGGGCGCAGGCAGCGCGCTTCAGGCCCAGCAGCAGCAGCGCAGCAGGAGACACTACGCTCGTGGCGCTGCTGCCGCCGCCGCCGCCGCCGCCTTGGGTCGCGGTGCGTGGCAGCGGCCGCCGTGGCAGGGACGCGGCAGGCCTTGCACCTCACAGCAGCATCAGCAGCATTTGGACGGCGTGGATCGTCAGCGGCGGCACCACAGCCAGCACGGGCACGACTTTGACGAGCACCACGATGATTTTGAGGATGACGATGACGATCAGGAAGAGGAAGAGGAGGAGGAGGAGGGTGATAGAATTCAGTGGGTGGAGGTGCCCCAGGGGGACGGCGAGGGGTCGCTGATGCTGCCCATGGAGCAGGCGGTGGCTTTGCTGGAGCTGCAAGCCCTGAGGTCAGGGCATGGGCATGACGTGGAGGAGGAGGAGGAGGGCGGAAGCGGGTATCATGTGATGGGGAGGGCGGGGGCGGGGAGTGGCCGGGGAGGGTATCTGTCTGAAGAAGAGGAGGAGGAGGACGAGGAGGGGGGTGGGGAGGAGAGTGAGCACCGGCTGGCGGCGTTGAGGCGTGCACTGGTGACGGCAGGGAGGCCCTTCAGCGTGCCGCAGCGCCGGGGCAGCTTGGTTTTCAACTTCTGGGCCTACACGCCTCTGGGGTGACCTGCTTGCGGCGCAGCCTAAAGTACGTTGGGCGCCGCTTCTTGACTTGTTTGTGGTGCTGCCGGGGCTGAGGTGTATGATGCAGAGGCGATTACTCGATGCGGCGCGGCGCGCTGCCTACGTGCGTTGCACCGCCCTGAAATTTCTTTCTTTAGAGAGATAGATGTAAGAGATGCTGCTGCGGTGACGGTGACACTTGCATTTCGCGTGACTCCCGACCACCCGCCCGGTGCTGTGAGAGCACAGAGAGCGGCAGTGCGTGTGGCGTTTGCAGGATTTGGTGCGGGCACGCATGGGGGGGTTCAGATGCCAGATGCCTAGAGAGGGCGGAGGAAATCAAGCGTTAAAGAACTCTCCAGGTTTGTGAGCCAATCAACAGCACCCGTTGGAAGGGCAAAAGAACACGGTGAGACGTCTTGACACACGCCACGAAGCGCTGCCCAGGTGCACTGGTGGCACTGTACTACGCGCCCCCTAAGACAGTCTCCTGCTCTGTACACGCAACAGGACATGCTTCCGTGGGAGCATATGGCGCCACCACCCGCCGTGAGAGCGTTTGGCGCCACTACGCGACGCCGCCACCACGAGCAAGCAGGCCATCAGGGAGCTGCCTCCCCAAACCGCACACCCGCTGGTTGCACGCAGGCAGCCCCCGTCCTCCTGCTCGCGCGCCTCCCGCCATCACTGCAGCAGGGCTGTGCCTGCCGCGCCGCGCCTAGCAGGTGCGGAACGGGTCTCAAACGGCCGCGTCGCCCGCCATCACTGCAGCAGTGCCGCGCCGCGCCTAGCAGGTGCGGAATGGGCCTCAAACGGCCGCGCCGCCCGCCCTTCACCGCGAGAAGAGCGACTGCTGCACAAAAGGGCAAGGAACGGCAACGTCGTCAGCACATTGTGAGCAGAGCTCGCGCGCGCGGCACGTTTGCCCCACACCACACGGCACGCCACGCCATCCCTCCCTTCAGAATGCAATGCAGCAGCAAGGGACCGAACCCGCACAGCCACAGCCGTGCCGCTGCGTGCCCAACCGCGCGCGCAAGGCCTCGCTACCTAACGCTAGCCCAACCCTAACCCAACGACACTCACGAAGGTCTTCCGCATGATTGACGCTGAACCCGGGCGCTGCTCCGCCCCCGGTCCCTCCCCGCCCTGCTGCCCGTGCTGTGCATGCTGTGCCGGGTCCTGCGCTGCCTCAGACGTCGGGACGCCCCGCACGCCGCCACCTCCTGCCGGCAACCCCGGCGACGGAAACTGCTGCTGCTGCTGCGCCCCGCCACCGTTCGCCGCCCCCGCTCCCGCCCCCGCACCCACCGCCGCAGTGCCCGCGGCTAACGCGGGCGCCCCAGACGCCTGCTGCGGCGGCTGTGATGGCTGCTGTGCTGCGGCGGCAGGCGTTGACGCGACCCCCGCCGCTGCGGCTGCGTTGGCGGGAGGCAGGGCAGACTGCGGCCTGTCTCCCAGTACCTGAGGCACCCCCGGAGGCTGCTTATCCAGCGCAGTAAGCTGCTGCTGCGCTGGCTGGGTGGTGGTGGCCGCAGCGGCGGCGGCGGTCGTGGCGGAGGGCCCCCGCCTCTGCTGTTCCTGCTGCGCCTGCTGCTGGTGCTGGTGCAGCTGCTGCGCCGCCGCTTGCAGCTGCTGGT
The DNA here is from genome assembly GCA_004335735.1 of Chlorella sp. KRBP. Classification (NCBI taxonomy): domain Eukaryota; kingdom Viridiplantae; phylum Chlorophyta; class Trebouxiophyceae; order Chlorellales; family Chlorellaceae; genus Chlorella; species Chlorella sp. KRBP. The sequence goes on along the minus strand of QAXK01004867.1, from coordinate 924 downwards.
GCTGCGCCTGCTGCTGCGCCTGGAGCTGCTGGCTCTTCACCAGGTAGGCGAGGGCGCTGGGCATGGCGTTGGGGTTGGCGGCGGCGGCAGCGGCGGCGGCGGGGGTGGTGGCGCCGCCGGGAGTGGCCAAGGCCATGCGCGCCTTGCTGTCATCTCTGCAGGGTTGTGTGTGTACACGTGCGCAAGGGTGCGTGTTGGTTTATGCGAAAACATCGCAAGCTCTCGTTTGAATTCAAGCCAGTCGAAGCACACACGGTTTGCTAGCTACCCATTCTGCACCCAGTTTGCACGCTCTCCATAAGCAGGCAAGCAGCTCAACGCATATAGTATGGGTGCTCTGGGCAGGGCCACAGCGGATACAACACAAGCCTTTGCCCCCGCAAGCTGGCTCACCTCCTGAAGGACGAGGAGGCCTCCACCAGGTTGTGCTCAGAGGGCAGGTGCCGCATCATGGACATGTCGGTCTGCGGCCGGTCGCTGCCGCCGTTGGCCGCCCGCTGGAATTTGAGGATGGTCCAGTCGAAGACAAAGTCCCAGCTGAAGCCTGCGGGTGGCGGCACGGCGCACAGAGCACGCAAGAGGCGCCAAGGTTGTCATGCCCGGGGGCATGCATGCCACGGACTCATGACAATCAAGCACACTCGAGAGCGCGGCAGCAACAGCGGCAGCACCCGTGAGAGCGTACACTTCTCCACTCTGGGCACCCACAGACATCCATGGGCGATGCAAACACCCTATTAGCCACCTGCTCACTGGAAATGATAGCTTGGTATGCGCCACCACCGTCCACACGACCACTGCTCACCCTCCTTGGCGAACAGGTCCCTGCCGCAGTAAGTCTGGCCTCTCTTCAAAGTGCAGACTGCGCAATGCGCCTCTGCTCAATAACAGGGCCCCGCTGCTCACCCTCCTTGGCGAACAGGT
>QAXK01004863.1:0-26626 GCA_004335735.1 Chlorella sp. KRBP | reverse complement strand
TCAGGGATGACCACGTGCAGCCGGCTGCCGTCGGGGAGCACGGCGTCGACGAAGGGAGAGCTGAGGTCGACCCGCCGACCGGAGGACTTGAGCATCCGTTCGACGAGGTCGCGCACCTGCTCGTGGTTGAGCAGGGTGGTCGTCAGCTCGGCGACCCCGTCGCGGGCGACGAAGACCCGGGACGGCTCGTTGACCCAGATCTCCTCGACGCGCGGGTCGTCGAAGTACTGCTGCAGCGGGCCGTAGCCGACCACGCTGTCCCACAACGCCTTCGAGGCGACCTCGAGATCCGGCAGCACGGGCATCCCGCCGTGCATCGACCGCTCGTCGTAGTCGCTGACGGCGTCGCGGACGAGCCGCCGGACGGCGCCCTCGTCCCGGACCGGGTCCAGGCCCGAGCGACGGATGAGCTCGCGGACCTCGCCCTCGAGCGTGCGGACGGCATCCATCCCGTGACCCCCTTCCCGGCGGGGACCGTCCTCCACGTCCCCTGTGCCCTGGGCCCAGCCAACCCCACCGGGCGGCTCTCGCGCACCCCGAACGGCCAGACCTGTGGATAACTCCGCGGACCCGTCGCCGCTCCGTCCTACCGTCGCGGCATGGAGATCCGGATGACGGTGCACGTGCCACCGCGACGCCCTCGGCCCGTCGAGGTCGTCGTGCGCTGGCGCCGCCCGGAGCGCGTCGAGCAGCTGCGGGCGGCGCTGGCCGACCACCTGGACCAGCCGGTCCCGTGGGTGTCCGTGGCGGGTCGGCGCCTGCCGGACGACGCGGTGGTCGGTCAGCCGCCGCTCCTCGACGGGGTGTCGCTCACGGTGGACCCCGGTGGCGAGGGGCCGGGCGGAGCAGGGGCCCGCCCGGCCACGGTCCTCGAGCTCGCGTCGGTCGGCGGACCGGATGCGGGTCGCGGCCTGCCCCTCGTGCCGCCGGGGTTCGTCGTCGGCCGCTCGCCCGCCGCGGGGCTGCGCCTCGAGGACCCGGCCCTGAGCCGCGAGCACTGCCGGGTGGAGGTCGCCGCCGACGGCATCCGGGTCGTCGACCTCGGCTCGACCAACGGGGTGCAGGTCGACGGCTCACGCGTGGCGGGCAGCGCGGCCGTGGACACCACGTCGGTCGTCGTCATCGGCGCCACCACCCTCGGCCTGCGCCGCGCCCCACCGCCCGGGGTGCCGCTCAGGCACCCCGGGGACGGCACCGCCCAGATGGCTCCCGTGGCCGGCACCCCGCCCTCCCTGCCGACCACCGAGCTCGCCGCTCCTCGCGCCCCGGTGCCGCCGGTCCGGGGACGGGTCCCGTGGGTGGCCGCCCTCGCTCCGGTGCCCGTCGTGGCCGTGCTCGCCCTGTTCCTCGGACCCCAGGTGCTCGCGTTCGCGGTGCTCGGTCCCGTCGTCGTGCTCGCCACCGGCCTCGCCGACCGGGTGGGCTCCCGGCGCCGGCACCGCATCGCCCTCGCCGAGCACGCCACCGCGCTCGCGGCACACGAGGAGCGGGTGGGCGTGGCCCTGGCCGGCGAGGCACGGCTGCGCCACCTGCGCCACCCGGACCCGTACGAGGCGCTGCGGCTGGCCACCGGACGGGCGTCGGGCCTGTGGTCCCGGCCGGGCGACCGGACCGTCCGGCTCGGGCTCGGGCAGGTCGCCGCGGCCTGCCGGGTTCTCGACGACACCGGCGCGCAGGTCGAGCACCCCCTGCACGGCGTCCCGGTCGTCGTCGACCTCGCCGCCGCCGGCGGGATCGTCGTGCTCGGCGACCCTGCGGACACCTCGCGCGTGCTGGCGGCCCTGGTGGGCCAGATGGTCGTGCACTGCCCGCCCTCCGACCTCGCCCTCGAGCGCATCGCAGCGGAGGACGGGTGGGCCTGGCTCGACCTCCTGCCGCACCGCCGGTCGGCGGCGCCTCCCGTGCTCGTCGTGCCGGATGCCGCCGCCCCCGACGTGGCCGCCCGGGTGGCGGCCGCACGTGCCGCCGGAGGGTTCGTCCTCGCGGCGTCGGAGCCGGGTGGCCCGGTCCCCGCCGGCTGCACCGTCCGCGCGTCCGTGGAGGGAGGCGCCCACCTGCGGCTCGTCACCGAGGAGCACACGACCGACGTCCTCCTCGACGGGGTCGGTCCCGCGTGGTGCGACCGCCTCGCGCGGGCCCTGGCTCCGCTGCGGGAGGCCGGCCACCGCGACACCGTCCTGCCTGGGTCCCTCGACCTCACCGACCTGCTGGGGCCCGGGACGCTGACCGTGGACGCCGTGCGGCGGCGCTGGGAGACGGCCGAGGGGCCGACGGCGACGGTGGGGTCGGCCGCGGACGGGCCGGTGCGCCTCGACCTCCGACGCGACGGCCCCCACGTCCTCATCGGCGGGACGACGGGGTCCGGGAAGTCGGAGTTCCTCCGGACGCTCGTCACCGCGCTGGCCCTCGACTCCCCTCCCGAGGCCCTGTCCCTGCTGCTCGTCGACTTCAAGGGCGGTGCGGCGTTCGGGCCCTGCGCAGACCTCCCCCACGTCGTCGGCCTCGTCACCGACCTCGACGAGCACCTCGTGCAGCGGGTCCTCACCTCGCTCGAGGCCGAGCTCCGCCGTCGCGAGCGGCTCCTCGCGGCCAGCGGGGCGGCCGACCTGGACGACCACCTGCGGCGGGCGGGGTCGGCCGATCCGCTGCCGCGCCTCGTCGTCGTCGTCGACGAGCTGCGCGCCCTCGTCGACGAGTTCCCCGACGCGGTGAGCGCGCTGGTGCGCCTCGCCGCGCAGGGCCGGTCGCTCGGCATCCACCTCGTCCTCGCGACCCAGCGGCCCGCCGGGACGATCACCGCCGAGGTACAGGCCAACGTCAACCTCCGGATCGCCTTCCGGGTGCGCGACCGCGCCGACTCCGTCCCCCTCGTCGAGGACGACTCCGCCGCCGCGCTGCCCGCCGACGTCCCGGGGCGGGGAGTGGTGCACGGCGGCGACGGCGCACGCCGCACCTTCCAGGTCGCCCTGGCCCGGCCCCCCGCCGACACCGGCCCCTCCCTCGAGGTGGTCGCGGCCGGGGCCTGCGGCCCTCCCGCACCGGCCCGGTCCGCGGACCGGGCGGCCGAGCTGGCCGTCGTCGTCGAGGTCCTGGCCGCGGCGGCGGCGCAGCGTGGTGGCCCGCGACCACGCCGCCCCTGGCACCCACCGCTCCCCGACCGCCTCGACGCCGCCGACGCGCCACCCGGTGCCATCGCCCTCGTCGACGAGCCCGACCTGCAGCGCCGCAGCACGTGGGGGTGGGACCCGCAGGTCCCCCTGTGGCGCGTCGTCGGGCGGCCGCGCTCCGGTCGCACGACGGCGGTCCGCCGGATCGTCGCCGCGGCGACCGCCACCGCCCCCGTCCACGACCTCCACGTGCACGTGCTCGCCGCCGACGCGGAGGTCCTCGACCTGTCGGGGCTCCCGCACGTCGGCACCGTCGCGGCGCTCGACGACGCCGACGCCGTGGAGGCCGTGCTCGGGCACCTGGAGGCACCGCCGGGACCCGACGACGCGCCCCGGCGCCTCCTCGTCGTCGACGGATGGGACCAGCTCGCCGACCTCGACGACCCCCGCGCCCCCGTCCCCCTGACCGAGCGTCTGCTCCGGCTCGTGCGTGACGGGTCCGCGCTCGGCGTGCGGTGCGCCGTCACCGGGGGCCGCGACCTGCTCCGTCCCCGGTGGTCGGCGCTCGGGGGTGAGGTCCTCGTGCTCGGACCGGCCGACCCCCTCGACCTCGCCCTCCTCGGCGCACCGTCGCTGGGCACCACGGCCGGCGGTCCGGGACGGGGTCTGCGGGCGCGCGACGGTCGCGAGATCCAGGTCGTCGACGGGCCGGTCGTGCCGGACGCGGCGCCACCCCGCCTGCGTGACCGGCGCGGTCCCTGGACGTACCGGCCGCTGCCGACGGTCGTGACGCGTGACGCCGTGGGTCGGGAGGCGTCGGACGGATGGGTCGTCGGCGTCACCGCGCCGTCGGGAGATACCTGGGCCTGGTCACCCCGGGTGCACGGACGCCGGCTGGTCGTCGTGGGACCGGCGCGCTCCGGCCGCAGCACCACCCTGCACGCCCTGGCGCGCTCGGCCGCCGAGCGGGGTCAGCCGTGCGCTCTGGTGCGGACGTCGCGCGCGATGACCCCGGCACCGAGCGGCGTCCCCGTGCTCGGACCGGACGACGTCGACCGGCTCGTCGCCCTGCGGACCGCCCACCCGGGGCTGCTCGTGCTGGTCGACGACGCCGACCGGCTCGACGACGCACCCCTGCGGCCGGTGCTCGACGAGGTCGAGTCCCTGCTCGACCGCGACGGCGGGGCACTGGCCGTCGTGACCACGCCCACCAGCCTCGGGACGCGCTTCCGGGGGCTCGACGTCACGGCCGCCCGCCACCGCCTCGGCATCCTCCTGCGCCCGGGTCCGGACGACGGCCCGCTCCTCGGGGTGCCCCGCGCGGCCGGGCCGTCGGGCCGGGCGGAGCGGCCACCCGGCCGGGGGGTGGTCGTCGCGGACGGCCGGGCCACGCCCGTCCAGGTGCTCACCGACGAGCCGCCGACACCCCTCACTCCTGCGGGTCGTCGAACTCCACGGCCGGAACCCGCGCGGTGAGCGCCGCGCCGAAGGTGAGGAGGGCGAGGACGAGCACGAGCCAGCCGAGGCCGGTGCGCCCCGCCTGGAGGAGGCTGATGCCGACGGGCACGAGGAGCAGGTTCCAGACGATGGTCGGCGTGCGCGGCCAGCGCTTCTCCCCCAGCCAGCCCCGGGCCAGCAGCCCGAGCCCCACGGCACCGAGCGCGATGACCACCGCCGACATGAGCACCCGCCCGGCGTCGCTCCCCTCACCGACGGCCAGCTCGTACACGTAGAAGACGGCGAAGCCGAGCAGCGCCAGGGCCTGCAGGGCGCAGAGCGCGGCGGCCAGGCGACGGGGACCGGACGCGGCGGCCGACGCGGTGTGGAACGACGGGAGCTGAGACACATCCGAAGCCTAGGCGAGCGCTACGATCGGCGATCTCGTGGACCTACCCCACCCCTCGGGAACACGTGACCCCTGTCCGCCCGTTGAGCCGGAGTGACGACCGACACCCGGCCCACGGGCCATCCCCCTAGCCGCCGTTCGTGACGTCACGGTAGGGTAACGCTACGGACGTCTGTGCTGCGCGCAGGCGTCATCGGGCTGCAACGGTGCATCCCGGCGTCACCGACCTCTGCACCCCACCCCTGCGACCGCCGGTCCACGACCGACGCCCCGCGAACCCCCGACCAAGGAGCCCCATCCCATGGACTGGCGCGACCGCGCTGCCTGCCTCGACGAGGACCCCGAGCTGTTCTTCCCGATCGGGAACACCGGCCCGGCGATCGCTCAGATCGAGGAGGCCAAGGCCGTCTGCCGTCGGTGCGAGGTGCTCGACACCTGCCTCAAGTGGGCCATCGAGTCCGGCCAGGACGCCGGCGTCTGGGGCGGCATGTCCGAGGACGAGCGCCGCGCCCTCAAGCGCCGGAACGCTCGGGCCCGCCGCGCCGGCTGACCGCCCCGGCACCCCCGCACCCCCGCAGCACCCCCAGCACCGCCGTCGAACGCGGCGCCCCCCGGCCCCGGCCGGCGGGCGCCGCGTTCGCGCGTGCACCTCAGCGCGGCCCGACCGGCCGCAGCGTCGCGACGAACTCCACCCGCGTCCCCGACGGCACGTTCGGCTCCCACCGGATCCGGCCCCGCAGGTCCTGGACGAACGAGGTTACGATCCGCGTCCCCAGCCCCGCGAGCCCCGGCCGGAACCCCGCCGGCAGCCCCGCGCCGTCGTCGGTCACCGACACCGTCAGCTCGTCCCCCGCCTCCCCCGGCCGGCGCTCGACGGCCACCGTCACCGTGCCGTCCCGGTCGGCCAGCCCGTGCTCCACCGCGTTCTGCACGAGCTCGGAGATGATCATCGCCAGCGCCGTCGCGTCCTCGGCACGCACCCGTCCGAAGGAGCCCTCGAAGCGCGAGTCGACGTGGTGCTCCTGCCGTGCCACCTCGATCACCGCCCGCAGCCCCTGGAGGGCGATCTCGTCGAAGGCCACCATCTCGTCGAAGCCGCTGCTCAGCGTCTCGTGGACGAGGGCGATCGTCGCCACCCGCCGCACCGCCTCCTCGAGCGCGGCCTTCGCGTGCTCCTCGGGCGCCCGCCGCGACTGCAGCCGCAGCAGCGCCGCCACCGTCTGGAGGTTGTTCTTCACCCGGTGGTGGATCTCGCGGATCGTCGCGTCCTTGGTGAGCAGCTCCTGCTCGCGCCGGCGCAGCTCGGAGACGTCGCGCAGCAGGATCATCGCGCCCGTGCGCACCCCGGCGATGGTCAGCGGGATGGCGCGCATCGTCACCGTGGCGTTCGCCGTCTCGACCTCGGTGCGCCAAGACGCCCGGCCCATGACGACGACGGCCAGCGACTCGTCGACCGCCCGCCCGCTCTCGGCGGCGAGGTCGGCGACCACCTTGGCCAGGGTCTCCCCGATGACGTCCCCGACGTGGCCGAGCCGGTGGATCGCCGAGACCGCGTTCGGGCTCGCGTAGCGGACCAGGCCGTCGCCGTCGAGGTGGATGACGCCGTCCCCGACCCGTGGCGCCCCGCGGCGCAGCCCGGTCGGCGAGGACGGTGACGGGAACTCCCCCGTCGCCACCATCCGCAGGATCGAGTCGGCGAGGTCGCGGTAGGTCAGCTCCAGCCGGCTCGGGGTCCGCCCACCGGTGAGGTTCGTGTGCCGCGTCACGACGGCGATGACCCGCTCGCCGCAGACCACCGGCACCGCGTCCTCGCGGATCGACATGTCCTCGCGCACCGTGGGCACCGGCGCGGCGACCATCCGGCGCTGCTTGGCCGCACCGTCGAGCATCGAGGCCCGCGACGGGCTCGAGGACCGTCCGACGATGTCGTCGTAGAAGACCATCGGCCCGGTGTTCGGCCGCACGTGGGCGACCGCCCGCCAGCCCTCCAGCCCACCGCGCACCCAGAGGACGAGGTCGGCGAAGGAGAGGTCGGCGACGAGCTGCCAGTCCCCGACGAGCAGGTGCAGCCACTCGGACTCGGCCGGCTCGAGGTCGGTCGTCGTCCGCAGCATCTCGGCCAGCGTGCTCACGCGGCCGAGCCTAGGTCACGCGGGCCTCAGCTCGAGGAGCCCACCCGGATGACGGATCGCAGCGTCCGCAGGGCGACCGAGAGCGCGGCGATGTTCGGGGCGTCCAGCCGCTTGATCGCCGACAGCGCCGTCGCCGCCCGCTCGACCGACTCCTCGTTCGAGGCGTGCCACGCCCGGTACAGCTCGGCCGGGTCGTCCGGGGCCACACCCGCCGCACCGCCGGCCTCGATGACCGAGCGGGTCAGCGACTCCAGCACCGCGTACAGGTCGTCGCGCAGGGCGCCACGGGCCAGGGCGTCCCAGCGGTCCTCGCGCGGCAGCCGGGTGACCTTCCCGAGCATCGTGTCGATGCCGAAGCGCTCGGACACCAGGTAGTACAGCGGCGCGACGTCGGTGGGCTCGCGCCCGGTGTCCGTGGCGATGTCGACGATGTCGAGCAGCGAGTACTGGTCGAGGAGAGAGGCGGCCTGCAGCGCGAGGTCCTCGGGCACGCCGGCCTTCTCGAGCTCGGCGGCCCGGCGGTCGAGGCGCTTGCGCTCCTCGCCGCGCAGCAGGTCCGGGACCCCAGGCGCGAGCGCGTGGACGATCCCGGAGAAGCGGTCGATCTCGGCGCCGATGTCGAGCTGGGCCGGCCGCGCGGTGAGGAACCACCGCACCGCGCGGTCCATCAGCCGCCGGAACTCGAGGTAGAGCGCCGTCTGCGCGGCGGTCGGCACGACGTTGTCGAGGGCCTCGACCCGGCGCACGTAGTCGGCGAGCCCGAAGACCTCGCGGCAGACGACGAACGCGCGGGTGACCTGCTCGGGGGTGGCACCGGCCTCCTCCTGGGACCGGTAGGCGAAGGTGATGCCGCCGCGGTTGACCATCGAGTTGACGACCGAGTTCGTGACGATCTCGCGGCGCAGCGGGTGCTCCTCGAGCTCGCCCGCGTACCGCTCGCGGATCGGCGGCGGGAAGTACTCGGCGAGGGTCGTGGCGAACCACGGGTCGTCGGGGATCGAGCTGGCGAGGATGTCCTCCTTGAGCGCCAGCTTCGCGTAGGCGACGAGCACCGAGAACTCGGGGCTCTTCAGGCCCAGGCCGTCGTGCGCGCGCTTCTCGAGCTCGGGGTCGCTCGGGAGGAACTCCAGGGCCCGGTCGAGCAGGCCGCGGTCCTCGAGCCAGTGCATGAAGCGCTCGTGGACGGTGACCATCGCGTGCTCCTGCGCGCGGGCGTTGCCGAGGAGGACGTTCTGCTCGTAGTTGTCGCGCAGCACGTGCTCGGCGACGTCGTCGGTCATCGACGCGAGCAGCTCGTTGCGCTCCTCGATGGTCAGCGCGCCGTCGCGGACGACCTCACCGAGCAGGATCTTGATGTTGACCTCGTGGTCGGAGGTGTCGACCCCGGCCGAGTTGTCGATGGCGTCGGTGTTGACGCGCACTCCGTGGAAGGCGGCCTCGATCCGACCCAGCTGGGAGAGACCGAGGTTGCCGCCCTCGCCGACGACCTTGACCCGCAGCTCCCTGCCGTCGACGCGGATGCCGTCGTTGGCGCGGTCGCCGATGGAGAGGTGGTCCTCGGTGGAGGCCTTGACGTACGTGCCGATGCCGCCGTTCCACAGGAGGTCGACCGGCGCGAGCAGGATCGCGTGGATCAGCTCGGCGGGGGTCATCGTCTGTGCGGACTTCGGCAGGCCGAGCGCCTCGCGCATCTGCGGCGTGACGGCGATCGACTTCAGCGTCCGGGGGAAGATGCCACCGCCCTCGGAGAGGAGCGAGCGGTCGTAGTCGTCCCACGACGAGCGCGGAAGGTCGAAGAGCCGGCGCCGCTCGGCGAAGGAGGCGGCGGCGTCGGGCGTCGGGTCGACGACCACGTGCCGGTGGTCGAAGGCCGCGACGAGCCGGATGTGCTCGGAGAGCAGCATGCCGTTGCCGAAGACGTCGCCGCTCATGTCACCGACGCCGACGACGGTGAACTCCTCGGACTGGGTGTCGACGCCCATCTCGCGGAAGTGCCGCTTGACCGACTCCCACGCGCCGCGGGCGGTGATGCCCATCGCCTTGTGGTCGTAGCCGGCCGAGCCGCCCGAGGCGAACGCGTCGTCGAGCCAGAAGCCGTAGGACTGCGCGACGCCGTTGGCGATGTCGGAGAAGGTCGCCGTGCCCTTGTCGGCGGCGACGACGAGGTACGGGTCGTCGCCGTCGTGCCGCACGAGGTGCTCCGGCGGGACGACGGACCCCGAGACGCGGTTGTCGGTGAGGTCGAGCAGCCCGGAGATGAACATCCGGTACGCGGCCTTGCCCTCCTCCATCCACGCCTCGCGGTCGGCGGCGGGGTCGGGGAGCTGCTTGGCGTAGAAGCCACCCTTGGACCCGGTCGGCACGATGACGGCGTTCTTGACCATCTGGGCCTTGACCAGGCCGAGGACCTCGGTGCGGAAGTCCTCGCGCCGGTCGCTCCAGCGCAGGCCGCCGCGGGCGACCGGGCCGAAGCGCAGGTGCACGCCCTCGACCTTCGGGCTGTAGACCCAGATCTCGAACTGCGGTCGCGGAGCGGGCAGGTCGGGGACGGCGCGCGGGTCGAGCTTGAGGGACACGTACGCGTGGTGCTCGGACCCGTCGCGGCCCGGCTGGTAGAAGTTCGTCCGCAGGCCGGCCCGGATGACCCCGAGGAAGGCCCGGATGATGCGGTCGTGGTCGAGGCTCGACACGTCGTCGAGGGCGTCGAGGACCCGCTGTGCGGCCTCCTCCTCGGCGGCGGCGCGGGCCTCGTGGCCGACCTCGTCGTCGGACCAGCGCGTGGGGTCGAAGCGGGTCTCCCACACGTCGACCAGGTCGCGGGCGATCTGCGGGTGGGCGACGAGCGCGTCCTCGAGGTAGTCCTGCGAGTAGGTGGCGCGGGTCTGGCGCAGGTACTTCGCGACGGTGCGCAGCACGACGACCTGGCGCCAGGTGAGGTGTGCGGCGAGGACGAGCTTGTTGAAGCCGTCGGACTCGGCCCGGCCGTCCCAGACGGCGGCGACGGCCCCCTCGAAGAGGTCGCGGAGCTGGTCGTGGGAGCAGGCGTCCCAGATCGCGCTGTCGGTGACCCGGAGCCCGAAGTCGTAGACGTGCAGGTCCTCGCCGTCGGAGCGCTCGACGGCGAACGGCTGCTCGTCGACGACCTCGACGCCCATGTGCGTGAAGATCGGCAGGATGTCGGTGAGCGACAACGGGTCCACGCGGAAGAGCTTGAACCGGCGGAAGTCGTCGGGGGCGTCCACCGGCCGGTACAGCGCGACGCTCGTGCCCTGGTCGGGGCCGAGACGGTCGAGGTGGCTGATGTCGGCCACACCCTGCACGACGGCGAAGGACTCCTCGTACGCCGTCGGGAAGGCCCGCCCGAAGCGGTCCATCAGCCGGTCGCCGTCCTCCTCGCCGTGGGCCTGGTCGAGGGCGTCGCCGAGCCGGTCCGACCAGGTGCGGCTGGTCTCGACGAGCCGCTGCTCGAGGACGTCGCGCTCGGAGCGGTCGAGGGTGCGGATGTGGTTGCCCTTGGCGACCCGCACGACGAACTGCAGTCGGGCGAGGGCGGACTCGCTGACCCGGGCCGCGAACTCGACCTCCTCGCCGCCGAACGTCTCCTTGAGGATGTCGGCCATCCGCGTGCGGACCGCGGTGTTGTACCGGTCGCGCGGGATGAAGACGAGGCACGAGGCGTAGCGACCGAAGTCGTCCTCGCGGATGAAGAGCTTGGTGCGGCGGCGCTCCTGGAGCTGGGTGACGGCCAGCGCGGTCTCGTAGAGCTGGTCGACCCCGGCCTGGAACAGCTCGTCGCGCGGGTAGGACTCGAGGACGCCGAGGAGGTCCTTGCCGGTGTGGCTGTCGGGGGCCAGGCCCGAGCGCTCGAGGACGGCCTCCACCTTCTCGGCCACGAGCGGCACGCGCATCACGGACTCGGTGTAGGCGGTCGAGGCGTAGAGCCCGAGGAAGCGCCGCTCCCCCACGACCGCACCGGAGGCGTCGTAGGCCTTCACGCCGACGTAGTCGAGGTGGGCGACGCGGTGGACGGTGGACTTCGAGTTGGCCTTGGTGAGGACGAGCAGGTCCTCGGCGTGGGCGATGCGCGAGGCCTCGTCGGTGAGCACCTCGGGCTCGGCACCCTGCGGCGGGTCGGCGCGCAGCAGACCGAGACCGGTGCCGGTGACGGGCGAGATGACCTCGCCGGCGGGCGTCTGGTCGAGGGTGTACTCGCGGTAGCCGAGGAAGGTGAAGTGGTTGTCGGCCATCCAGCGCAGGAACCGGGTGGCCAGGGCCACCTCCTCCGGCTGGGCGTGCGGCGGCGCCGAGCCCTCGAGCTCGGCGGCCAGCACGAGGCAGCGGCTGCGCATCTTCGGCCAGTCCTCGACGGACTGCCGCACGTCCTCGAGCACCCCGCGGACGGTGCGCTCGAGCTCGGCGCGGCGGTCCTCGTCGCCCTCGCGGTCGATGGACAGGAGCATCCAGGACTCGGCGAGCTCGCCGACCGCCCCGCTGCGGAAGGACTTCGTGATGTCGCGGTTCTCGACCGACTGCAGCTGCCCCACGGCGTCGCGGACGACGACGAGCTGCGGGTGGATGATCAGGTGGATGTCGATGCCCGCGGTGACGAGCGCGCCCGTGACGGAGTCGACGAGGAACGGCATGTCGTCGGTGACGACCTGGATGATCGTGCGCGGGTTGGACCAGCCGTCGATCTCCGTGCTCGGGTTGTAGACCCGGACGTTCGCGGTGCCCGGCGGGCGGGTGCGGGCCAGCTCGAGGTGGCTGTGGGCGACGCCGGCGAAGGTCTCGGCGTCGCGCGAGGTCAGCTCGTCGAGGGGCGTGTGGCGGTAGTACCGCTCCACGAACTCCCGTCCCCACCCGTCCGGCGCGAGCTCCTCGTACGCTGCCGCGATCGGGGCGAGGATCTCCTCGCGGGTGGCTGCCGGGGCGGTCGACATGGTGCGGTCGCACTCCTTCGTCGGGTGGCACCGCGGTGGCGGTGGGAGACGTCCTCGTGTCCTCGCCCGAGACTAGCGACCCCTCGGGCGCGCCGGTCGCCGGGGACCCGGCGCATGTCTCGCCGACGGGACGGGGCCTCAGCCCGCGACGACGTCGAGGGTGGTCAGGGTGGGGTCGGCCGCGTAGGCGATCCGGCTACCGGCCGACCGTGCGGCGGCGAGCGCGTCGAGGGCCTCCGCGGTGACCACCTCCCCGGGTGAGAGCACCGGGATGCCCGGCGGGTAGGGCGCGACGAGCTCGGCGCAGACGCGGTCGACGGCGCGCGCGGCCGGTACCCGCTCGCGCTCGGCGAAGAAGGCCTCGCGCGGCGGCAGCGCGACGACGGGGTCGACGGCCCACACGCCCGACGGTGCGAGGGCCCGGGGCGCCCCGCGGTGCCGGGCGAGCGAGGCCTCGAGGACGTCGACGAGGGCGGCGAAGCCCTCGGCGGTGTCGGCGAGCGTCCCCATCGCGACGACGGTGTCGCGGTCGGCCATCTCGACGGGCATGCCGGCGGCGATCAGGTCGGCCTCCACCGCACCGCCGTCCGCACCGGTGCCGGGCAGGACGAGGACGAGCCGGGTGGGGTCGACACCGGGTCCGTCGAGGACGAGCAGGCCGGGGACGCGCGCGAGGCGGGCGCGGGCGGTCGCCACGGCGTCGACGACCCCGCCGAGGAGGGACTCGCCCTCGCGCTCGAGGAGGGCGCGGGCCGCGTCGGTGCTCGCGAGGATCGCCCCGGCCGGGCTCGTCGTGGCGGTGGCCTCGACCGCGGCGTCGAGGCGGGCGGGGTCGATGCGGCCCGAGCGGGCGAGGACGAGGGCGGCCTGGGAGAACGCCGGCAGCGTCTTGTGGGCGCTCGTGACGAGTGCGTCGGCCCCGGCCGCGAGCGCGTGCGGCGGCAGGTCGGGGTGGAACCCGAGGTGCGCACCCCACGCGGCGTCGACGACGAGGGGCACGTCGTGGGCGTGGGCCATGGCGGCCAGCCCGGCGACGTCGCCGACGGTCCCGACGTACGAGGGGTCCCCGACGAGGACGGCCACGGCGTCGGGCGCGCGGACGAGGGCGGCGGCCACGTCCTCCGGCGCCACCCCGACGGGCAGTCCGTGGCCGGGGTCGACGTGGGGGCGCACCCACACCGGCTCGAGGCCGGCGAGGACGAGGCCGAGGAGCACGGAGCGGTGGAGGGTGCGGGAGACGACGACCCGCTGCCCCGGCCTCCCGACCGCCAGCGCGAGGGCCTGGTTGCCGTGGGTGGAGCCGCCGACCGAGAAGCGGCACAGGTCCACGCCCCAGGCGCGGGCGGCCCGCGCCTCGGCGTCGGCGAGCACACCGCGCGAGAGGTGCATGGTGTCGAGGCCGGCGTAGAGCGGAACGTCACCCGCGACCACGTCCCCGACGAGGTCGAGCCGGTGCTTGTGGCCGGGGATGGTGAACGGCGTGGGCGCCTCCTCCTGGAAGCGCAGCCAGGCGTCGAGCAGCGGTGCGTCGGAACGCAGCCCGCGCGGGTCAGTGGGCACGGCCGGCCGTCCACGCCTCGACGGCGACGACGAGGGCCGCCGTCCACGCCCGGAGCTGGTGCAGGTCGAGCCACTCGTCGGCGGCGTGCAGCCCGCCCCCGCCCGGACCGCAGACGAGGGCCGGCACGCCGGCGGCCTGCCACAGCGGCGCCTCCATCCAGTACGGAGCGTCGAGCGGGTCGCCCGGGGCTGCGTCGCCGAGGGCGGAGTCGAGGGCGTCGGCCAGCTCTGCAGCCGGGCCGTCGGCGTCGAGCCGCCAGGCCTCGCGCGCGACGAGGAGGGCGGTGTCTGCCTCGACCTGCGGGTCCTCGGCGCGCATCCCCGCCAGGAGGGCGTCCACCTCGGCGAGGGCGACGGGCGCGTCCTCCCCCGGGACGGTCCGGCGCTCCACGACGGCCCGGGCCCGCCGGGCGAGGACGAAGGGCGACTCGCCACCGGACGCGACGGTGACGAGGAGCGACCCACCGGCGGCGGTCACCTCCCGCCCGCGCTCCTCGACCGCCGCGAGCAGCCGGCCGAGGTGGGCCACCGCGTTGACGCCCTCCGCGGGCTGGGACGAGTGCGCAGCGCGGCCGTGGAGGACGACCTCGACGAGTGCGTACCCACGCAGCGAGGTGGTGCGGGCCAGGCCGGTCGGTTCGCCGACGAGCGCGACGTCGGGGCGCAGGCCGAGGGCCGGCAGGGCGGAGAGGACGGACTCGGTGCCGAGGCTGAGGTCCTCCTCGTCGGCGACGAGGGCGAGGACGACGCGGCCCGGTGTCCCCCGGCGGAGCAGCTCCTCGGCGGCGACGACCATGCCCGCCACGCCGCCCTTCATGTCGCAGGCCCCGCGTCCGCGCATCCGCTCGCCGTCGACCCGTGGCACGAAGGGCTCGGGCATCCCCTCGACGCCGACCGTGTCGAGGTGGCCGGTGAGCACGACGGTCGGTCCGGGACGGTCGCCACCCCCGACGGCGACGAGGCTCGGGCGGTCGGGGTGCCCGGGTGGGGTGTGCACGCTCGTCGCGAAGCCCGAGGCGTCGAGGCGCGCGCGCAGGAGGTCGACGACCGCCGACTCCCCCGCGGCACCCGGGACGAGGCCGGGGTTGACCGAGTCGGTGGCGACGAGGGTCTCGGCGAGGCGCACCGCGTCCTCACCGAGGTCGAGGTCAGCGGTGGCCACGCAGCGACGGTACCGGGCACCCGGGGGCCTGTGGGCAACCCGGCGGCGCCCGGTCGGGTCCCGGCTACGGTGGCGGGGTGCCCTCCGGCCCCGACCCGCTCCGCGCCCGCGCCGCCACGGCCCGCCTCGAGGCGTTGCGGGCGCTGACGACCGACGCGGAGGACGACGTCCTCGCCAGCCTCGTCGTCACCGGCGAGCCGGCGCCCCAACGGGTCCTCGACGACTGGCTCGACCACGTCGTCGACGCCCTGCGGGCCCTCGGCGGGACCGCCGACGAGGTGC
The DNA here is from genome assembly GCA_004335735.1 of Chlorella sp. KRBP. Lineage (NCBI taxonomy): Eukaryota > Viridiplantae > Chlorophyta > Trebouxiophyceae > Chlorellales > Chlorellaceae > Chlorella > Chlorella sp. KRBP. Next base: position 11,597 of record QAXK01004863.1, on the reverse strand, counting down.
ACGCGGTGGTCTCCCGGTTCGCGGTGTCGCCGTCGCACCCCGCGCCCGCCCCGCGGCGGGAGGTCGAGCGGTGACCCTCGTCCCCGGCGACCCCGCCTCGCTGTCGGCCTGCGCGGTCACCGCCGGTGCGGTCGGTCGTCGCCTCGCCGAGCAGTCCCGGCTGCTCGGGCCGGAGGTCGCCGGGCTCGGGGAGGGGTGGGCCGGACGGGTGTCGGTCGCGACGCGACGCCGCGGGGAGGCGCTCGCCGACACCGGGAGCGAGGTCGCCCGCGAGCTCGAGCTGGTCGCCGGCCTCCTCCAGGACCAGGCCACGGACCTCGCCGACCTCACGGCGCGGGCCCGGGCTCTCGAGGAGCGCGCCGCCGACGCCGGGCTCGAGGTCCGGGACGGGCGCGTCGTTGCCGCGTACGGGGTCCTCGGGGAGGCCGACGCCGCCGCGGAGGAGCACCAGGGGCTCACGGCGGACCGGCTCCAGGGTGAGCTCGACCTCGTCCTGGCCCAGCACCGGCGCCGCCGCGACTTCGTCCTCGGTGCCCTGCGCGAGTCCTCCGAGCGGCTGACGGCGCTCTCGCACGGCCTGCGTCGCGGGTGAGAGGATCTCCCGGACCCATCGAGGGCACCGACGCGAGAGGAGCACCCGAGTGCGACTGACGAGGCGAGAGCAGCTTCCGGGCACCCCCGAGGAGGTCTACGCCGTGCTCACCGACCCGGCCTTCCAGGAGGCCAAGTGCGCCGCGACCACCGACGGCGGCGCCTACACCGCCGAGGTGACCCCCGGTGCGGTCGGCGACCGCGTCCACACCTCCCGCGAGCTGCCCGCCGACGGCTTGCCCGACGTCGCCCGCTCGTTCGTCGGCCCGACCCTCACGGTCGTCGAGGACTACGTCTGGGGTGCCCCGGCCGCCGACGGCACCCGCGAGGCCAGCGTCGACCTGCACGTCAAGGGCGCGCCGCTGACGCTCAAGGGCGTCCTGCGCATCGAGCCCGCCGGCACCGGCTCGGCCGAGGTCCTCGACGCCGAGCTCAAGGCCAACGTGCCCTTCGTCGGCGGGAAGATCGAGAAGGCCGCCGCCGAGCCCATCAACGCCGCGATCGGCGTGGAGGTCGAGCTGCTGCGCGGGCGCCTCGGCGGCTGACCGCGGGGGCGGGCCCGCGACGGCGCACGGCGGACGCCGGACCGCCGAGTTGGTGTGTCCTCCCGGACTGCAGTCGCCGGAGGAGGGATCGCGGTCAGGGCGACCGGGATCGCAGTCGCTGCGTCAGCAGTTCCGGACGACACCCGGTCCGGGTCGGGCCTCAGGGACCCGTCGGACCGTCAGCCCATGTGGGGGTAGCGGTGGTCGGTCGGCGGGACGAACGTCTCCTTGATCGAGCGCGTCGAGGTCCAGCGCATGAGGTTGGCCGCCGAGCCCGCCTTGTCGTTCGTGCCCGACGCGCGCCCGCCACCGAACGGCTGCTGGCCGACGACCGCGCCCGTGGGCTTGTCGTTGACGTAGAAGTTGCCCGCGGCGAAGCGCAGCCGGTGCGCGGCGTCGGCGATGGCCGCGCGGTCCTGGGCGATGATCGCGCCGGTCAGCGCGTACGGCGCGACCGACTCCATCTGGTCGAGGACCTTGTCGTACTGGCGGTCCGGGAAGACGTGGACGGCGAGGATCGGGCCGAAGTACTCGGTGGAGAACATCTCGTCGGTCGGGTCGCTGGACTCGACGATCGTCGGGCGCACGAACCAGCCCTGCGAGTCGTCGTAGGTGCCGCCGGCCACGACGTCGAGGTGGCTCGTGGCGTGCGCCCGGTCGATGGCCGCCTTGTGCTTCGCGAACGCCCGGTCGTCGATGACGGCGCCCATGAAGTTCGAGAGGTCGGTGACGTCGCCCTGGGTCAGGCCGTCGGTCAGCGCGGCGAGGTCGTCCTTGATGACCTTCCAGACCGAGCGCGGCACGTAGGCCCGCGAGGCGGCCGAGCACTTCTGGCCCTGGAACTCGAAGGCGCCGCGGATCAGCGCGGTGCGCAGGACGTCGGGGTCGGCGCTCGGGTGGGCCAGCACGAAGTCCTTGCCGCCGGTCTCGCCGACGATGCGCGGGTAGTGCCGGTAGCCCGTGAGGTTCTCGCCGATGGTCCGCCACAGGTGCTGGAAGGTGGCGGTGGAGCCGGTGAAGTGCAGGCCCGCGAAGTCGGGGTGGGACAGGGCGACGTCGGAGACCGCCACGCCGTCACCGGTCACGAGGTTGACCACGCCCGGGGGCATCCCGGCCTCCTCGAGCAGCTCCATCGTCAGCTGGGCGGCGAGCTGCTGGGTCGGCGACGGCTTCCAGACGACCGTGTTGCCCATGAGCGCCGGCGCGGTCGGCAGGTTGCCCGCGATGGCCGTGAAGTTGAACGGCGTGACGGCGTAGACGAAGCCCTCGAGCGAGCGGTGGTCACTGCGGTTCCAGATGCCGCGCGAGTTGGCCGGCGGCTGCTCCTCCATGATCTGGCGCGCGAAGTGGACGTTGAAGCGCCAGAAGTCGATGAGCTCGCAGGCGGCGTCGATCTCGGCCTGGTAGGCGGTCTTGCTCTGGCCGAGCATCGTCGCGGCGTTGAGGCGCGCGCGCCACGGGCCGGCGAGGAGGTCGGCGGCCTTGAGGAGGATGCCGGCTCGGTCGTCGAAGGACAGGTCGCGCCAGCCGGGGGCGGCGGCGCGGGCGGCCTCGACGGCGGCGCTCGCATCGGCCTTGGTCGCGCCCTTGGAGACGCCGAGGACGGAGCGGCGGTTGTGGGGCTGGCGCACCTCGAACCGCTTGCCGCCCCCCATGACCCGCTTGCCGCCGATGGTGTGCGGCAGCTCGTGGCGCACCGAGCCGAGCTCGGCGAGGGCGACCTCGAGGGACGCGCGCTCCGCGCTGCCGGGGGCGTAGTCGAGGACGGTCTCGTTGATGGGGGCGGGGACGTGGGTCACAGCGTCCATGGGGTTAAGGCACCTCGCTCGGGTCACGACGACGGATTCCCGCCCACTCTCGCGTCCGGCGCTCCCCCGACGCAACTCGCGCAGGTCAGCCCGCGGCGGGCGTGGGCTCACCCCGCCAGGAGCGCGCGGACCTCGTCGAGCTCGGTGACGTCGTACCAGAGCAGGTCGGCGGTGCCGGAGCCGCCGACCACCTCGTCGACGTGGAAGGAGGCGACCCGGCTGCGGGGCACCGGAGCCCCGACCTCGACGCGCGACGGCACGTCGGCCCGCGCCGGCACCGACACCGTCGCGGCGTCGACGTCGGCGGAGGCGACGACCCGGCGGGCGCCGGCGGCGCGGGCGGTGGCCTCCTCGGTGGCGGCGACCCACGCCTCGTGCTCGAGCTCCTCCTCGTCGGTCGTCAGCCCCGGCTTCCCGAGGGCGGGCGTGACACCGTGCGCGGCGAGCGGGGCCGGCCCGAGGTCGCGGCCGGCGGCGAGGGCGTCGAGGTCGTCGGCGGTCAGCGGGAGGTAGACGCGGGTCAGCGGCATCGGCGCATCCTTCGGTGGGTCACGGGCGGCGGCCGCGGGGGCGCGGGGCGTCGAGGAGCTCCTGGAGGGCGTCGACGAGCCCACGGCCGAGGACGTCGGCGTCGGGGATGGCGTCGCGGTCGGCGTACAGGCCGTAGTAGACGCCCCCGTCGTACGAGGTGAGGCCGATGGACAGCGCCTGCCCGGCCCCGAGCGGCGTCACCGGGTAGGTGGACACCATCTGCGCGCCGTCGGCGAAGAGCGGGGTCTGCGGGCCCGGCACGTTGGTGATGACGACGTTGTGCAGCCGGCGCGAGACCATGCCGCCGAGCCGCGCGCCGAGGGCGTGCAGCGTCGGCGGGGCGAAGCCGCCGACGCTCGTGAGCGCCTCCGCGGACACGGCCCGGCGTCCGCCGCCCTCGGTCTGCTGGCGCATCGAGAAGGCGATCTGGTGCAGCCGCATCGACGGCTTCGGTTCCCCGACAGGCAGATCCACGAAGCAGGCAGTCACCTCCGCGCTGGGCGGTGCGTCGTCGCCGAGGTCCTCCGAGCGCACCGACACCGGCACGAGAGCGCGGACGGTGGTGCCCGGGTAGACCGGCTCGCCCCGGGTCAGCAGCCAGGACCGGAAGGCCCCGGCGACGGTGGCGAGCACGACGTCGTTGATCGTCACCTCGTCGGCGAACGAGCCCTGCCCGAGGCGCGAGCGCACCGCGCGGTAGTCGTCGAGGTCGGTGCCGACCATGACGTAGCGCCGGGCCCGTCCGACCGAGGCGTTGAGCGGAGACTCGGGTGCCGGGCGGGTGGAGACGCGGGCCAGGGTGGAGAGGACGTCGCCGGCGACCGAGGCCACCTTCGAGGCCGTGCGGGTGACGTCGTCGACGCCGCTGCGCACGGTGTCGACGAGCTGGCTCGGGGTGCGCACGACGTCGGCGAGCGCCCCGACGAGCAGCTCGGCCGAGGTGGGTTCGGGTCGCGGGCGCCAGGTGGCGAGCACGCCGTCGGCACCGGAGCGGTTGCCGTCGACGAGCACCCCGCCGATGTCCACGCCGTTGACGCCGTCGACGAGGCTGTGGTGGCTCTTGGTGATGATGGCGAAGCGGTCCTCGGCCAGCCCCTCGACGAGGTAGACCTCCCACAGCGGGCGGGACCGGTCGAGCGGACGCGGCTGGATCCGCGCGACGAGCTCCTCGAGCTGCTCGTCGGAGCCCGGCCGCGGCAGGGCGCTGCGCCGGACGTGGTAGCTGAGGTCGAAGGACCGGTCGTCGACCCAGACCGGGTTGCCGAGGCCGCCCGGGACGGTCTTGATCCGCTGGCGGTAGCGCGGGACGTGGGCGATCCGCTCGCTGATGAGGTCCACGAGGGTCGCGTAGTCGAATCCGCCTGCGGGGACGTCGAAGACCATGACCGAGCCGACGTGCATCGGCGTCGTCGCGTCCTCGAGGCGGAGGAAGGACGTGTCGAGGGCGCTCAGCCGGTCTGTCACGGGTCCATCGTGTCAGACCGCGACGCGGCGCCGACGGCTCCTCCGGTCCGCGCCCGAGGTGTCGGGGCAGCGGGCGTCGAGCACGGAGGCCACCTCGGCCAGGGCGTGCACGAGCGGGGAGCGCGGGCGCACCTCGGGCAGGGCCCGGCCGGTGAGGACCGCCTCGTCGCAGTCCTCGGGGGTCCACGGGAGCATCCGCACCTCCTCGAGGCCGGCGAACCGGCCGAGGACGTCGCGGATGGTCCGCTCGGGGCGGGGCCCGGCCGCCGAGGCCCGCACCTTGTTGACGAGGACGAGCGGGCGCGGCGCGGGCAGCACCGCCACCTCCTGGACGCCCCGGACGAGGCGTTGGAGACCGACGGGGTCGGCGGCTCCGACGACGACGAGCTGGTCGGCGGCCTCGAGGGCGGTGAGGGTGGCGGCGTTGCGCCGGGGCGCGACGGTGTCGTAGGACAGCTCCTCGTCATCCTCGAGGGCGAAGCCGGTGTCGACGACGACGTGGTCGACGACGCCGCGGGCGAGGCGCAGGACGTCCTCGACGGCCGCCGCGCGCAGCTCGGGCCAGCGGTCGGCCCGCGGCAGCCCGGTGAGGACGCGCAGCCCCGGCAGGGCCTCGGGGGCCAGCCGGGCCAGGCCGGGGACGTCGAGGCCGCCCTGTTCCGAGGCCCGGGCGGCCGCGGCCACACCGGGCGCCTCGTCGACGAGCCCGAGCAGCTGGGCGACCGAGGCGCCCCAGGTGTCGAGGTCGACGAGCAGGGTGCGGACGCCGGCCCCGGCGAGCCGGGCGGCCAGGGTGACCGCGACGGTGCTGCGCCCGGGCGCCCCGGTGGGGCCCCAGACGACGGTGACCGGGGTCGGGACGCGGGGGTCGGTCGCCGGCACGTCGTCGGCGGGCGGCTCGGCCGGTGCGCCGGGCCGGGAGGTGGTGGCGTCGGCGAGCGCCCCGAGGGCGGCGGCGACGACCCCGGCGTCGTCGCCCGGGTGCAGCACGGTCGCGACGCCCAGCTGGCGGAGGCGGCGCTCGCCCTCCTCGTCCTCGGGCGCGACGAGCCCGGCGACCCGCACGCCGTGGCCGGCGAGGTGGCGCAGCGCGTCGCGGTCGAGGCCGCGCAGGTCCGGGGAGAGGACGGCCACGCGGGCGACGCCCGCCGCGCCGGTGGAGAGCAGCTCGGCGAGGTCGGCGCAGCGGCGGACGAGCGTGATGTCCGGGGCGTCGCCGAGGACCTCGACGAAGGCGGCCTCGTGCCGGTGCGTCAGCGCCGTGAGGACCGTCGTCACGAGGCGCCGCCGGGCACGGGGACGAGGGTGATGCGGGCGCCGACGTCGACGTCGGCGACGAGGTCCCGCACCGAGTCGCGCGGCACCATCACCCGCACCGCCCGGGTCTGCTCGGCCCCCGCGAGGACGGAGTCCTCCTCGGCGAGCGCGACGACCGAGACCGCCTCGAGGACCCGCTCCGGACCCTCGTAGCGGACCGCCCCGACCGAGGCGCCCTCGGCCGGGCGGTTGACGTACACGTCGACGACCGAGCCCCGGCGCAACGAGGCCGCGGAGGTGGCGTCGACCTGGAGCGCCACCTGCTGGACCCCGACCGCCGCCGCGCCGCCGACCCCCGAGCGCGGGACGAGCTCGCCGGCCCGCAGCTCCCGCAGCGCGTAGGCGTCGGCCGGCAGCGGGCCGTCGGCGGCGAGGTAGCGCGCGGTGCCGTCACCGAGCTGCACCTGCACGACGGTGACGTCGTCGGCGGTGAGCCGCTCCCCCGGCGCCACGGCGCCCGCGGCGGCGTACACGGGGACGCGCTGGTCGGCGCGGGCGAGCGCCACGGCCCCGAGGACGGTCGAGACGAGCACGAGCAGGACCCCCACGAGGAGCCGCGAGTCGCGCCAGGACGGCGCCCGGAGCCGCGAGGCCGTCGGTGTCGGCAGATCACTCATGGCGGCGATTCTGGCCGACTCCGGCGCGGCCCGCCCGGCGAACCCCACAGCCTGTGGACGACGGTTCCGGCGGGTGGGGGCGGGGGTGGCACACTGTCGGCGTGCCGCGACGCTTCATCCCGCTCACCGAGGTCTCGGAGATCCTCGACGTCTCCGCCGCGCAGGCCTACGCCCTCGTCCGCAGCGGCGACCTCCCGGCCATCAAGGTCGGTGGCCGCGGCCAGTGGCGGGTCGAGACCAGCGAGCTCGAGAACTACATCCAGCGGATGTACGCCGAGACCCGCGAGCTGGTGACGACGCGCGAGGACGCCGACGCAGCGGACCCCTCGGCCACCTCCTGAGCCACTGGACGGGCCGGTCGGGGCCGGTCAGCGCCGCGACTCGACGGCTCGCAGCGCCGCGAACGGCACGGTGAGCAGGCGGCGGACGTTCTCGCGCCGGCGCGGCTCCCCCTCGGGGTGCTCGGCGAGCACGAGGTGGTCGGCCCCCACGACGTCGACCGTCCCCACGACGGGCGCACCCGCCGGGAGGTCGAGCGCCACCGTCGCGCGGTCACGGGCCAGGGCCCGCAGGGCGTGACCGAGCCCGAACCGCCGGGCCGTGCGGGCGGGGTCGGCGTGCGGGGGCAGCCCCTCGAGCGTGACGAGCGCGCCGTGCGGCACGAGGACCTCGCGCGGCGCGTCGGCGACGAGGAGCCAGCCGTCCCCGACGTCCGCGAGCGACCCGACGACGCTCCGGCCGCCCGCGAGGAGCAGGGTGACCGGCCCGCCCACCGTGGCCGCGAGGCGCCCGGTGAGGTCGACGAGCGCCCGCTCGCGACGGGTGCGCTCGGCCACCTCGCTGTCGAGCTCGCGGCGCTCCTCGGCGGCCAGCTGGCCCTCGAGGTCCGCGAACAGCCCCTCCCACCTCATGCGCCCACAGGCTACGCACCTCCCCTTGCCGGTGTCGGCGCTCCGGTCTATCGTCTCGAGGGTGCAAACGACAGCAAATGACACCAAACGACACTCAATGCGCCTCTGTGCCTCCCTCGTGGTGCTCTCCGTGGTGCTCGCGTGCGGCGTCACCCTGGCCCGGGTGGCGGCCGCCGTCGTGTCCGCCGGTGCGGCGGGGGCGCCGGTCGCGCCCGCCGACGCCGTCCTGGCCCTGCTCGCCCTGCTCGGGGTCCTCGGCCTCGCCTGGCTCGTGCTCGGCGTGGTCCTCGAGGGCCTCGCCCGGGTGCCCGGCGCGGTCGGGCGCGCCGCCGCACGGGGGTCGGCCGCCGTCTCGCCGCTCGTCGTACGCCGTGTCGCGGCCGTCGTGCTGGGGGTGGGGGTCGGCGCCTCGGGGCTCGGGGCGGGCTCGGCCCTCGGCGCGCCGGTCCGGGCGGCAGGGGTCGCCGTCGCCGGTGCCGTCGCACCGGGCGGCGGTGCCGCCGAGGTCGGCGACCCGCTGCCCGACCCCGCATGGCGCCCGGCCCCCGACCCCTGCTGGACGCCCACCGCGCCGGCCGTGCGGGTGCAGCCGGACGTGGCGGTCGTCAGCGGGCGGGGCACGGCGCAGGGCGGGGCCGACGAGGTGGTCGTCCACCGCGGCGACTCGCTGTGGTCCATCGCCGCCCGTCACCTCGGGGCCGGGGCCACCGACGCGGAGGTCGCCGCCGAGTGGCCGCGCTGGTACTCGGCGAACCGCGACGTCGTCGGGGATGACCCCGACCGGCTGCTGCCGGGTCAGGTGCTCCACGCCCCTGCGGTGGTCGGGTCGTGAGCCGGGCCCCGCTGCGCGTCGCCCCCGCGGACGGGCCCCTCCCCCCGGCCCTGCCCCTGCACGAGGCGGTGCGGCGGGCCCGCGCCGCCGACCCCGGGGGCCGCCGGGTCCCCGGCTACGTCCAGGACGCCCTCGCGGTCGACTTCTCCTGCGCCTCCGACGAGCAGGTGTTCGGTCCCCAGCGCACACCCCGCACGGACCTGCCCGAGCCCATGGCCTGGGCCGGGCGGATGGCCCTGTCCCTCCTCGAGGTGATGACCGGCGTGCGTCCCGCCCCGCAGGTGGTGCGCTGGACGACACCGGAGGTCTACGCGGTGATCGCCCGGCGCGGGACGCTCGTGGCCCGTCGCGCGGCGGAGGGGCGCGCACCGCGACGGTCGCGGCTCGTGGTCCGCCGGGTCCGGGTGTGCGAGCCCGTCGACGGGGTCGCCGAGGCCGCCGTCGTCGTCCAGGACGGGCCCCGGGTGCGGGCCGTGGCCCTGCGGCTGGTCGGGCAGGACGGCAAGTGGCGGGTCAGCGCCTTCCAGGTCGGCTGACACACGGCGTCGACGCCCCACAGAGCACGCGAGCCTCCGTCCGGGGCCCACCGGCGTGCTCGGCGGCGGCCGTGGCACATCGTGCACCTCGTGCCGAAGCCGTCGCCGGGCAGGCCCCGCTCCGCCGGGGTTCGGCTGCCGAGCCGGGGTGCCGTGACACCCCGGCGACGCAGCAGGGCACCGGCGACGCAGCAGGCCCGCGGTACCGCAGGGTGCGTGCGGTCGGTGCTCAGCGCCGCCCGTGGCACATCTTGAACTTCTTGCCGGACCCGCAGGGGCACGGCGCGTTCTTCGGGGTGCTCTCGAGCTGGTCCTCGGTGAGCACGGCCGCCGGGGCGCCCTGCTCACCGCGCACCTCGACCTCGCCGGTCTCGGTCGGCGCCGAGTAGTGCAGCGCGCCGGTGCGGGGCCGGCCCACACCGACCCCGGACACCTCGACGTGCGGGTGCCCGTCGGCGTCGGCGGCCTCCTCGGGGGCGGTCTCGACGACGACGTCGCCCTCGGCCTCCTCGGTCGCCGCGCCCTGCGAGGCGCCGCTCATCGCGCCGAGCATCTGCGAGACGTGCATCGGCTGGACCGCCGGGGCCTCCTGCGGCTCGTCGACCTTGACGTCGACGTGGAAGAGCAGCCCGACCGACTCCTCCTTGACCGACTCGTTCATCGCCTGCCAGAGCTGGAAGCCCTCGCGCTGGTACTCGACGAGCGGGTCGCGCTGGGCCATCGCCCGCAGCCCGATGCCCTCCTGGAGGTAGTCCATCTCGTAGAGGTGCTCGCGCCACTTGCGGTCCAGGACCGAGAGCATGACCCGCCGCTCGACCTCGCGCATGACCTCCTCGCCGAGGGCCTTCTCGCGCTCGTCGTAGGCGTGGTGGGCGTCGGAGAGGATCTCCTCCTTGAGCATCTCGTTGGTCAGCGCGCTGCGCCCGCCGGCCGCCTCCTCGAGCTGCTCGGGCGTGATCGAGATGGGGTACAGCGCCCGCAGCGCGCCCCAGAGCCGCTCGAGGTTCCAGTCCTCGGCGAAGCCCTCGCCGGTCTCGGCGTCGATGTAGCCCTCGACGACGTCGTTGACGAAGAAGCGCAGCTGCTCGTGCAGGTCCTCGCCCTCGAGCACGCGCCGGCGCTCGTCGTAGATGACGGTGCGCTGGCGGTTGAGGACGTCGTCGTACTTGAGGACGTTCTTGCGGATCTCGAAGTTCTGCGCCTCGACCTGGGCCTGCGCCGACTGGATCGAGCGCGACACGAGCTTGGACTCGATCGGCTGGTCGTCCTCGAGCTTGGCGGTCGTCATCACCCGGTCGACGAGGCCGGCGTTGAACAGCCGCATCAGGTGGTCCTCGAGCGAGAGGTAGAACCGCGACTCGCCCGGGTCGCCCTGACGGCCGGAGCGACCGCGCAGCTGGTTGTCGATGCGCCGCGACTCGTGGCGCTCGGTACCGAGGACGTAGAGGCCGCCGAGCTCGGTGACCTCCTCGTGCTCGGCCGCGACGGCGGCCTCGGCCTGCGCGAGCGCCTCGTCCCAGGCCGCCTCGTACTCCTCGGGCGTCTCGTGGGGGTCCAGGCCGCGGTCCTTGAGGGCCGCGACGGCCCGGAACTCCGGGTTGCCGCCGAGCATGATGTCGGTGCCTCGACCGGCCATGTTCGTCGCGACGGTGACGGCGCCCTTGCGCCCCGCGTCGGCGACGATCGCCGCCTCGCGCTCGTGGTGCTTGGCGTTGAGGACCTCGTGGCGGATGCCGCGGCGGCGCAGCTGCTCGGAGAGGTACTCGGACTTCTCGACCGAGACGGTGCCGACGAGCACCGGCTGGCCGGCCTCGTGCTTCTCGGCGATGTCGTCGACGACGGCCTTGTACTTGCTCTCCTCGGTCCGGTAGACGAGGTCGGCCTGGTCGGCGCGGATCATCGGGCGGTTCGTCGGGATCGGGACGACACCGAGCTTGTAGATCGAGTTGAGCTCCGCGGCCTCGGTCATCGCCGTGCCGGTCATGCCCGAGAGCTTGTCGTACATGCGGAAGTAGTTCTGGAGGGTGATCGTCGCGAGGGTCTGGTTCTCGTTCTTGATCTCCACCCCCTCCTTGGCCTCGATGGCCTGGTGCATGCCCTCGTTGTAGCGGCGCCCGGCGAGCATGCGGCCGGTGTGCTCGTCGACGATGAGGACCTCGCCGTTCATCACGACGTAGTCCTTGTCGCGGGTGAAGAGCTCCTTGGCCTTGATCGCGTTGTTGAGGTACCCGATGAGCGGGGTGTTCGCCGACTCGTAGAGGTTCTCGATGCCGAGGTGGTCCTCGACCTTGTCGATGCCGCGCTCGAGGACGCCGACGGTCTTCTTCTTCTCGTCGACCTCGTAGTCGCCGCGGCCGGACTCCAGCTCGCCGCGCTCGAGGCGCCGGGCGATCTTCGCGAACTCGCTGTACCACTTCGTCGGGGCGTCGGCCGGGCCGGAGATGA
>QAXK01004862.1:0-28851 GCA_004335735.1 Chlorella sp. KRBP | reverse complement strand
AGGTGCAAATACCACACACACCTTTGAGGGCTGTCCCAGGTAGTTGTGCGTGCGGTTGATGTGCGCTTGCGGGGGCACCCGCGGTCGCACGTCGCGCTTCACCTGCACGGGGCCAAGGGCGCGACGCGACAAACGCACAACAGCAAGGCGTGGTCTGGCAGTGGCATGCCGACACGCCTGCATGACTGTTGCACCAGACAGTTCTGGCACCCGGGCGGGCGGCAGCACCCGGGCGGTGGCGTTGCTGTGCAGCGGCAACAGCAACAGCGTTGAGGTCCCCGCTCACCTGCAGCCCTGGCAGGCCCAGGTCTGATGGCTGCAGGAACACATTGTTCCGCCCTGGTCGAGGGTCTAGCATGGCAGCAGCCCCCGGCGGCGTCTTTTGCATGGGCGGCGGTGGCCAAAAGGAGGGGCCACCATCGCCATACTGGTCGCTCTCATAGTGGTGTTGCTGGTGTTGCTGGTGTTGCTGGTGGTGGTGGTGGTGGGGCAGCACGCCAGCGTCGGGGGGCGGCAGCAGCATGCCCTGAGTATCCATGTCGCCGTGCATGGTGTTGGACTGCACACGCGTGTGTGGGCACGCAGGCCACGAATGGGTGACATGGGGAAGCTCTTTCGCCGTTCCCTTCTGCCGCTTGGGGCCGCGAGAAGCACGGCCACTGCTGGTGCTGTCACGTGGGCTGCGGCTCAGCAGGCTTGCATGTGCCAGCTGGTCCATCAATGTGACCCGCATGGCCCACGGCTGCCTTGCTTGTTGTAAGCACGTCCCGCCTTGCTTGTTGTAAGCACGTCCCGCGGCGCTCACCTCGAAGCCCATGGCCATGAGAGCCGCCCTCTCGCGCTCCAGCATGCGCGTGTGCTCCTCGGCCTGGCGCGTGAGCTGCTGCAGCAGCTGCTGCTTGCTGCGCACCTCGTCCCAGTCCTGCGCGCCGCCCCCGCCACCACCCCGCTGCGCCTTGCCGCCGTGCTTGGCTGCGTTCTTGTGGCCGTGGCGCCTGTCAGCGCCACCAGCAGCCCCATGACGGACTGCAGGCGTGCGCAGGTGTGGATTTGAGGCTGCGGTCGGGGGCGCCACGCGTCGGCGTGAGTCTGCGCGCCACCCTCTCGGAAAGGGGGTCAGCTTGGCACGCACCTGGCGGCGCCATATCGGCGCGTGACACTGAAGTGTGCTGTTAGCTTATAGTGTTGCTCTCCATCCCCCGCGTCCTGCGGGTGCTCCGCGTGCCCTGCCAATGGCCAGCGAGGAGCGCGTCAAGTGGGCTGAGAGCAGGATAAACGTGGTGTTAACTCGCACACTTGCTGCTCCTAACTGCAGCGCTTGCGTTCCAGCGATTCGCAGACCCTTAAGGTCGAAGTGGCTGGCGAAGCGCAGCGCTCAAAACATCAGCGCTCAATAGATCCACGCGCAGCGCAGCGCGTTGAAGAGGCTGCCCGCTGGTCGTGGTGGCGATCTGACCGCGCAAAACAACCCTGATGGCCTCGCCGGCCCCACAGCACGAATGGAGCACATCTCCCGATATCCTCAACGAGATTGCGAGCCACCTGGACCCAGCGTCTCTCCTCCGCTTCTCAGGCGTGTCTAGCTCCTGGCGCGGCGTGGCGTCCGGGCCGCACCTGTGGCGCGCGCTGCTCGCCAGGAGCTTTGGGCGCAGGGCGGTGCAAAGTGGAGCAGCAGGAGCAGCAGGCGCGGATCCCAGGCAGACGTTCAGGGAGCTGTGCTCGCTGCACGGCGTGGCCTCCCTCAGCGGGTGGGCCGAGGATCACGTCACGCTGCACGGCCAGCCCTACGCGATGCTGGTGCACGATCTGACCCACGGATCTCACGTGCGCCCGTCCATCCTGTACCAGCGTGTGGTGGACGCCTGCGTCAGGTGAACGGGGACGCACGATCACGCGTCCACGGTGCACGCTTGCGCGCACGATCTGGCCACCTGTCCAGGGCGCACTTGCAGCTCGCACACGCCCTGAGTGAGCCAAACGCAGCACACTGTGAACGTGCTGCGAGCGCAGGTGGACGTACCGACAGCCGCTGCCACGCACGCGCTGCAGGTTTGTCTTCTACGCGCCCGCCAAGGAGGTGAGTGCAGGAGTCCTCGGGCGGGCGATCAACACGCCCAGCCACCCACAGCCCAGCATCACCCAGCTCGAGAGTATGAACATAGGGCAGAGGTGGGCGTTGCTGTGTTGCGTGCGCCGCAACGCCGCGATCTCCGCAGGTGTGGGAGGAGTCGCGGCAGGAGTGGGCGCGCGTGGCCAGCGTGCGGCAGGGCGGCCGGCGCCTGCCCCTGTACAGTCGCCGGGCCCGCATGGTGGAGCTTGAGAAGCTGCCAGGCAGCGGTCCGGTGGACGTGCCCTGCCACTACTACTGCTTCCAAGTAGGGCCCGTGCTGCTCGGCACCTTCATGCTGCCAGAGATTGTGAGTGCGGTAGGCGTGATGTTGAGGTGGTAGCTAGGGCACGCGTCAGGCTGTCTGATGTGCTGGGGTGGGGTGGTGGGGTGGGGTGGTGCAAAGCCAGCGCGTCAGCAGGATAAGCAGTGTGCTCATTGCTTGCCGTGGCTGCCGGTGACTGATGACTAAACGCATGCATGCCACGTGACGCTTGCGCACCTGCACAGGAGCAACTGGGTCTGCTGCAGCTCTCGCACCGCGACCAGATGCTAGGGCTGTGCGTGCTGTGGCCCTCCTCCCTGGACCCCTCTGCCACCCCCGCCACCAACAGCCCGCCCACCACCACCACTAGTACCACCACCGCCCCCGCCGCCACGTTCAGCAGCCACACCAGCACAGCAGGGCTGTTCGTCTCATCGTTCGGCAGCGCCGCCCCCTCGGCCCAACAAGGCAGCAGCAGCAGCAGCAGCGGGTGGGCGTCCGCGGCCCAGCCCAGCCCCGACGGCAGCAATAGCAGCAACACCGCCCCAGCCGCCTCCACCTCCAACGCACTGCCGCAGCCACAGCCGCAGTGCACCACCCGCTGTCCATGCGCTGGCACCCTGGCGTGCATGACGCACTGTGCTGCCGTGCGGCAGGCTGCAGCAGCAGCGGCAGCAAGCCAGCCATCCGTTGGCCTTCGTTTTGGGGGCACGGGTGCGCCGTGGGCCCCTGGCATGCCGCCCCCAGGGCTCGCGCCTGCGTCCTGGGTCACGGCCAACATTCCCGGCGTGCCGCCAGTCACCGCCACCAGCACCAGCCACCCGAGCTCATCCTGGTACGCTTCGTACTCGAACGCATCCGGGTCGCGACGAGCCAACGCGCCTCCACCATCGTCGTCCAGTGCGCCGTCGTCGTCCAGTGCGCACTGCGATTGGCTCACATGGCAAGGGCTGGTGCCCGGCGCGCACTTCAGCGGCACGCTGGTGACGAACTTTCACGTTTCGAGCGTTGAGACGGGCCTGCGATCAGGCCACGCGATGCTCGGGGCCGTGCAGGTGTGGGTGCAGCAGGTGGGCCCCGCGCCTGCGCCTTCCGACAGCGGCTCGGCATACCGTTCCGGCGTGGGCTCGGGCGGCAGCAACGGGGCGGGGCAGCACGGCAGCAGCGGCGCGGGGCACCCGGCGCTTCGCGCGCAACTGCTGCTGCACATGCCGGCAAGGCAGTGGATCGTCGACCAGCGCGGCGTGCCTGCGCCCGCGGAGGCGGACGAGCAGGCGTACACGGCGCCGATCACGTGCATCGCGGCGGTGGACGTGACGCCGGATGGCAAGCTATGGCCGGTGCCGCTCCCGCCGCTCGCCAGGCCGGTGCAGCCGCCGGAGCCAAGCGACCCGGCGTGGCGATCCCCCAGTCCTGCTGCACCTACATCTGCAGGGGCGTCGCAGCAAGCAGCCGCTGGCGCCTCCAACGCTTCGGCCGCTGGGGCTGGCGGGGCACAGGGCTCGGCGCAAGCACCGTCCCAACAGGCGGTCGGCGCGCACGCGTCGTCTTCGTCTGCAGCAGGCGGCAGCAGCAACAACGGGGCGTCAACGAGCGCGCAGGCCGCCGCGCCGCCCGCCTTCCGCTTCCACCAGCTGCAGCACCAGCACCAGCCCATGTGGATGTCCAGCCAGGAGTTCGTGCATGGGCACTTTGGCAACCCTGGCGGTATGCCCACGGCCGCCGCCGCAGCAGCCGCAGCGCTCCACGGCAGCGCCGCCGCGGCAGCGTTAGCTGCCGCAGAAGCAGCAGCCGCACCCCAGGGGGCTGGTGGCGGCGGCGGCGGCGGTGCGGTTGCCCCCCCACCGGTGGGCGAGGACCCGTTGCTTGATTTGGACGCGGCGCACATGCAGATGGTGCTGGCGGCGGCGCTGCAGCTGAGCAGTCCGGGTGCGGCACACCCGAGCCTAGTGGACAGGTGGCCGGCACAGCTGCAGGGGCTGGCGGCGGGGGGCCTGTTGGTGGGCATGCTGACGCACCCAGTGGTGGGCCGGGCGGTGTTGTGCGTGTCAGAGGGAGGGCTGGAGGCGTTGTGCCCGCGCTTCGATTGATTCATAATGCCCTCAACCCATAATGCCCTCACCTGCTCCCCCAGCGTGCGGCGCGAGCTGTCGAGCGAATACCTTTGGCATCCCTCCGCCGGGGCATGCACCCAAGTACAGGGCGGGCACTTTGCACCACACACCACGCACCAGCAGAAACGCAACACGCACGAATGCTCTTCTGCTGGCTGGGTGTATTGATTTGATGAACGCGAAACCGCCATCAAAGCCTCCATATGCGGTGGGGCAGTGCATCATCAGTCAGGGTGGTGGCGGCAACGAACTGGGGGGCGAGATTCTGTTGATGTGGTGATGACGGAGGGACCAGGGTGGGGGGCCAAGCCAGCGTGGATGACACGGGTCCTTCACGCGTCAGTGATACACCCGACGCTGGCGTTGGTGACGTTCTTGATGTACTTGTAAAGCGTCCCGGAGGTGGCCTTGAGCGGGGGCGCCTTCCACGCCGCCTTGCGCTTTGCCCACTCGGCATCGCTCAGCTGCACGTCCATCACGCGCTTCTCGACGTCAATGTTGATCAGGTCCCCGTCCTGTGCAGCGCAAGCAAAAGGGGCGAGGCACCAGCAGCATAGGGCAGTGTGAAGGTGTGCGTACGTGAAAGCACAGCCTGGCCACGAGTGCTTGCAGCGCGCGCCACAGCAGCCATGACGAAGCAGAGATCAGCAGGCAGCGAGGCGAAAAGGCACACCTGCAGCAGGCCAATGGCCCCTCCCACTTGCGCCTCTGGCGTCACGTGCCCGATGACGAAGCCGTGCGAGCCGCCCGAGAAGCGTCCGTCCGTAATGAGCGCGCATTCCTTGCCCAGGCCCGCGCCCATGATGGCCGAGGTGGGTGTGAGCATCTCGGGCATGCCGGGGCCACCCTTGGGGCCCTCGTACCTGAACGATCACCGCACACGCACCACGCACCAAGCACCGTGCCAAGTCAGGACGCGATTACAAGCTCGGCAGTGTAGGAGTCCGCGACCAAAGGCAGGGAGACTTAGTACCACACAAGGACAGAGGGTGCCTGTGCCTGTGCCTCAGCCGCTGCTGGTGGTCCGCCACCTGCCCTCCCCCCCCGCACCTGATGACCACCACCTTGCCCTTGAATGAGCTGGGGTCCTTGCTCAGCGCCTCGACCATGTCCTCCTCGCAGTCAAACACCAGCGCGGCGCCCTTGAACTTGAGGCCCTCCTTGCCTGCAGGACACCACCATTCCACCCGCCCAGGCCACATCATAGGGATCGGTCAGCTGGTCAGCCTCACGCCTTGGTGAGCTCCTTGCCACAGCCAACAGTGCGAACGCTGCCGGTCGCAAGCAATGAGCCAGATGACGCGCAACAGGCGTGCAAGCAGGAGCCATCCTCACCCGTGATCTTGGCCACGGACCCCTCTGGCGCCAGGTTGCCGTACAGGATCTGGATGTGGCCCGTCTCCTTGATGGGCTTCTCGATGGGCAGGATGACGTCCTGTCCCGCACGCAGCTCGGGCACTTGGCTCAGGTTCTCACCCATGGTCTTGCCTGCAGGGGCCATCATATGGTGTGTGGGGGCAATCGTTGAGTGTCATCATCATCGTCATCATTGCATGGCGTTCACAACAGGTGCCATGATGCTGCAGCCGTCACAAAAGATCGCCATCGCCAGGCAGGCCTCGTCAAGCAGCACAATCGTTGAGTGTGAGGGCGGGGATGTCAGGGAATCTGACGGCATCTCGTAGCCTGTCCCACGCAACATCAACCCATCAACCCCTACTCAGGTCCTGGTGCAACTCCTGTGCCGCTGACTATGCGACAGCGCGAACGCAAGCATGTCTTGTGCTCGGAGTGCCCACGCTGCTTCCTCACAGGCAGCTGGCCGTGCTACACTCACATGTGACGGTCATGCAGTCGGTGTTGATGAATCCCTTGGCGGCCAGGTACTTGAGCACAGCCGGCGTGCCGCCCACCTGCAGACCACAGCAGTGAACTCTCTCTCTCTCTCTCTCAATGACTTCGTCACTTGCAGTTCGCACTGTCCAGAGCCACAATCTCTCTGGCAGCAGAACGGCTAGTCTCCTCAAGTCTGGGTGCCTGTTTGCACGCACCTTGTGCACGTCCTCCATGACGTAGCGTCCGCTGGGCTTGAGGTCGGCAATGAAGGGCACGCGGTCGCTCACACGCTGGAAGTCGTCCAGGGTCAGGTCCACGCCAACAGCCCTGCGCTCAGCATCACGCGCACGCAGGACCATGGAGCACTGCCATCCTCAACGTTTTCGTGTGCTGATGTGGTGGTGTGCAGGCGTGCCTCCAGCTCACCCTACCACATCATCACTGCATGGCGTTCACGACAGGTGTCATGATGCTGCAGCCGTCACAAAAGGTTGCTTGGCAGGCCTTGCCAAGCAAACGTCACGCCAGTGCACGATGCTTGTCTGAGGCTGCGCTGCACCCTGCCACAGGGCAGAGCGGCGTGCCGTCCCCTGCCTCTGTATCAAAGCTTGCGCGCTCACTTGGCCATGGCGATGAAGTGCAGCACGGCGTTGGTCGAGCCGCCCAGCGCCATGGTGAGCACCATTGCGTTCTCAAACGCCTTGTACGTCATGATGTCGCGCGGCTTGAGGTCGCGCTTGAGCAGCTCCAGCATGTACCTGTGCGGTACACGAGCGTGGATGCATGGTAGCAAGGGAGGTGTGTACACATGAGGTGGAACGCACTACTGCGGGGGCTGGCAGGCAGGTGCACCTGTCCGCCTGCTATGCCTGCTGTGCCTGCTAACCGGTGCAGCTCTCCTGCAGCAGCACGTCGCCTCTCTCCCCTCACCCGGTCGCATGCCAACGTGCCCGCCAAGCCCTCACAAGCCCTCACAAGCCCTCACCTGCCGGCCATGCGGCACTCGTCGCGCTTGAGTGGGTCCTCAGCGGGGATGGAGCTGTCATAGGGCAATGACATGCCCAGGGCCTCAATGGCGCTCGCCATGGTGTTGGCCGTGTACATGCCGCCGCACGCACCGGCGCCGGGGCACGAGTTGCGCACAATGTCGAAGCGTGCCTTCTCGTCGATGAGCCCCGCCGCGTAGGCGCCTGTGGGGCAGCAGCGTCATATTGAAAGGGGCAGCAGCGTCATATGAGAGGGGCAGCAGCGTGATGTGAGAGGGGCAGCAGCCGAGGGGCACCGGTGGGCGGTTGTGCAGCAACGCAGCAAAGCAGCCAGACTTCCGAGGGAGTCAGGCAGACGGAAGAAGATGTATCGAAGCAGTGGCAGCCACAGGGCCACTGGGGCCACACGCAGCACAGACCGCCCTGTTCTGCTCTCCCAGTGACTAAGCCAGAGGACCGCCATGGTGTAGGGCATGACTCCGGTAGTTGCACTGGTGGTGGTGACCTCTGTTTGCCAGCAGATGCGGGGTGCGCCAGACACACGCACCGTAGCTCTGGAAGGCGGACACGATGTCGAGCGTGGCGCCGTTGACGGTGCTGTGCCCCGGCTTGATGGTGCCGCCGTAAATCATGAGCGAGGGGCGGTTGAGGCGGCCCATGGCCATGAGCGTGCCTGGCATGTTCTTGTCACACCCTGCAATTGCACACGCGTGCAATGCAGGCGCCGCTGCTGGTCTGCGATCTGCTGGCCATGTGCCGTCGCCCACTCCCACCCAGCGGCTGCATGCACGCCAGCCAGCCAGCGCACCTGGCAGTGAGATGTTGGCGTCATACCACTGCGCGCTCATGACGGTCTCGATGCTGTCGGCGATCAGGTCGCGGGACTGCAGGCTGAAGCTCATGCCGTCCGTGCCCATGGAGATGCCATCCGACACGCCGATGGTGTTGAACCGGTAGCCCACCAGGCCGATGTCCTCCACGCCGCGCTTCACCTCCTCCGCGAGCTGCATCAGGTGCATGTTGCAGGGGTTCCCCTCGTACCAGACCGAGCTGATGCCCACCTGCGGCTTCTGCATGTCCTCCTCCCGGAGGCCCGTGGCGTAGAGCATCGCCTGCGACGCGCCCTGCGACTTGGGCTGCGTGATGCGCGAGCTGTACTTGTTCAGGCCTGCGCGGACACGATGAGAAAAGGGAGCCGGCGGCGCGGGGGCGATCAGAGCGCCCCACGCCTCCTCACGCTGCTGCTGATGCCCTGCTGATCGCGCACGGCCTCCTGCTGATGCGCACGGCGCCTCGAGCGCCATGCCACTTGCTTTCTGGTGGCCGCACAACGCCAGGGTGCGGTCCACCCCCACGCCGTCTTCGCCAGGCCCCGCGCGATCAGGAGGCTACGTGCATGGGGCTGCAGCCATTGCGCTCACCAGGGGGCACCTCTGGCTTGGCTGGCGCTCCTGCCTTCTCCGGTGCCGAAACATTCTGCACCACCCTGCAGCGACGGCTGGCCTTGCTGGCCTGCTGCGCGTTGCTGCCAGCCACGCCCGGCTGCTGCTGGAGCGACCGCATTTCCCTCACTGTGCGAGACGCACGCTGCGAGCCACGCAACTCGCCGCACTCCTCAGCACGACCGGGTTTCAAACCAAAAAACGACAGATCGAACCCCGATCACTTCATCGGGTACGGCAGCTTGCCCATGATGGTGCTGATGCCCAGGAACGCCTCCTCCAGCTCCTGCGCGCAACGGACCGCAGGATCACTGGTGAGTCACCGCCGCACGCACCCCTCGGCAGGTGGAACTCACGACGCAGTTCCCAACTGCACCGCACCTCGGTCAGCTCGTCCAGCAACCACTGCAGCGAGTGCCAGCGGACCTGCACAGCACCGCAAAGCCAGGGCTGTGCGTCAGACTCTGCGCGTCTCAGGTGTTGGTGGGTTCATCTGCTCACGTCGCGTTAAAGCACCGCCGGGTAGATTTACCTAACCAGCCCAAGTAGGTAGATAGTTGAACCTACCTGGCTCACGTAGCCCTCCTCCGTGGGCGGGAACATGATGGGCTCAACCAAGGTGGAGGTAAGCGCCGACTGCAGCCGTTCCAGCAGGAGGCTGGGCGCCACCCCAAGGCTCTTGGGGACCGCATTGCCCAGCGACGCACTCAAAAAAGGAGCCGCCTGCACAGCAAGCGTGACGGTGCAAGCGTCATCATACGCTGAGCACTGAGCACCTGTAGGTAAAGCAAGGCAATCGCAAGCCCGCCGCAGCCCTGACAGACTGACTGCCACCACGCAAGCACGCACCTGAGCAGACGGGGAGGTGATGTTGACGGCAGGAATGCCGCCTTGCACTCCGGCGCCGCCATCCCCCCGCAGTAGCGGCTGCTGTTCCTGCTCCACCCTGGTCAGCGCTTCAGCCACCTCCGCTGCCCGCGGCTGCAGCGCCTCGCCGGTCCCCGATTGAGACGCCCGAGGCGTGGTTGGTGTGGGCGCATCCACCACAGACTCTGAGGGCGACTCAGTGGTGGCCAGGCTCACACCGTCTCCCAAAGCAGCGCTGGTCGCCGCGCTCTGCCGCTCAATGGGACCGCCTGACGCACGCCGCCCGTGTGTAGGCGTCGCCACAAGCGCATCAGGCGGCGCAACGGGAGCGCTGGCGCCGCCTTTGCCAAGCAGCGGCGCGCGCTCGACTCGCTTGTCGTCGCCTTGTGCGGTGGCGCTGATGTTGCTGCCCGGCACGAACGCGCCCACGATGCTCCGCAGGAGCCCGCCGCCCTGAGCGTGAGCGCTGCTGGGCACGCCGTTAGTCACCACACCACTGCTGCTGCTGCTTTCGGCTGCTGCACCCTGTGCACCACCAATGAGCGGCACTCGCTCGGTTCCCGAATCCTGCTCCTCGCGCTGCTCCTCCGCCACAGTCTGAAGCTGCTCCACCCCTGCTGCCCACCCGTTCGCGTCGCTTGTCGCAGCTCGCAGTAGCCCAAAGTCCGACGCGCGGCCCCCGGCTGCGCCGCTGCTCGCGTGCGACAGCATCCCGCTGACAGGCGCGCTGTCTGCTGCCGCGCCCAGCTCCGCAAGGCTCACACTCGCGGGCTTCAGCAGCGAAGTCGTAGGCTCAGCGCCCTCCGCACCGTGCCCCGCCAGGTGGAGGTCCGACGGCACCGGCGTCATGGCCCTCGAGCTGAACGGCGACGTCATGGTGGAGTTCTGCCGGGTGACGGACGCTGACGCTAGCACCGAGGGCAGGTCTACCTCGGATGGGATCGTTGGCAGCTTACCGCCACCACCGCCACCTAGCCCCAGCCCGAGGCGCGCACTCGCCAGCAGTCGCAAGCCTCGGGCCCCGCTTGCCGCCGACTGAGCGAGCTTCTGCGCCAGCTGCACCGCGTCTGGCCCGTCAAATGGCCCTGAAGCCACTAGCGCCTCGACAGCATTTGCGTCCCTCCCGGCAGCAGGCCCGTCGTCAAGACGCGGCGGGACGTTCGGAAGGGCCGTAGGGCTACCAAACCCACCCGGCTCTGCAGCTGCGCCAGACGCCCCACGAGACAGCGTCGTTGCTGCACCTGATCCCGCACCCACCACAGACCCCCCAGAGCCCTGCCGCTGCTGCTGCTGCTGCTGGCCATCGCTGCCGGTGCTGCCCCGTGCCACCCCAATCGCTCCTTGCGACGCATCTGAAGCCCTGGCCAAGCGAGCCGCTGCATCCGCCTGGCCAGCCCCACCTCCCCCGCTGGCAACAGCAGCATCTGCCTGCCCCACGTTGGAGTTGAGCCGCAGTAGGCGGCGGGGCGGCAGCTCCAGCATCGACACCTCGCCAGGCTGGGTGCTCAGCGCTCGCGATACAAACAGCACCTGCTGCTGTGACGGCGGCGCCCTCAACGTGCCGCCACCGCTCGCACCGCTGAGCTCGACGGATGCGTGCGCCTGCGCCGCCTGCTGCTGCGACACGCAGCCAAAGAGCGATGCGCCCGCAGGGGCTGCGAACGTGATGCCGGCGGGCCGGGGGAGGTCAAGCGCCGTGGTGCTGCCGCCGCTGCCTGACCGTGCGACCGCGTCCCCGCTCCCAACGCGAGCAGCGGCAGTGGTGTTGGCGTTGCTGTCGTTGAGCCGTTGCTGCTGCTGCTTGGCGAGCTGTACAGCGGCTAGCGTGACGCCACCTGAGGACATGAGAGGGTCGTACGGGCTGATGGAGGGGCGGCGGGAGGCGCGCGAGGCGCCCTCCTGGGTGTGGTGGGCGTGCGAGTGCGTGTGCGGGGTGTGGCTGGACGAGTGGCGCACACGCCGCTTGCGCATGTTGAACGCCGCCCTGCGCTCAGAAGGGGGACAGCAGGGCACGTGCGACCTTGCTTGGCATGCTGCTGCTCTAGCACCTTGGCACCTGTGGAGGGTGAATGGACTCCGAACATCACCTGGCTGCCACACCCACGGCTAATGGCACCAGCAACACCTCTGCTACGCTTTTCATGCTGAGCACCCATGCCGGCCCACGCATGGCATGCCCACGCAGCCAACAGCGCTGCAGGACACCCTACCCACCTGCTGCGTGTGTCGGAGATCTGGATCAGGCACTCCACCACCTGACCCAGCGTCATCAGGTTGTCCTGCACACGCAGTACGACAATGGGCACCACGACTCGGGGGGCATGCTTTGACACAGCGTGACATGGCGAGCGGCAAAGGACTTTTTGGAGTGGGCGGGGCACCAGTTCTCAAGGGTGCCAGCACTCTGGCCAGCACTACAGCGGAAATTCATCGACCCAGGCAAGCAGAGCGAGCACCAGAGGCCCTAAAGGCATCAGTCAAGCAGTCTGCAGGAAGAGCCGGCTCACGATTTCAATGACGCTGGCGTTGGGGAAGGCGTTGGCCAGGTCCAGCAGGCTCTTGTGCGTGTAGAGCGCCAGCTCGCTCATGAGCGCCTTTGGGAACTGCGCCAGCACGGCAGAGTCGAACCCGTCCTCAAAGTCCAGCAGAAGCGTCCACAGGAGACGCGCCACGCGGCGGATGATGCTGCGGGCATGTGACAGGCCACGGGGGCACACGAAGACGCGTGGTGTGGGTAGGGTGCTGCTCTGGCAGAGCTGCAGCAAGCGCAGCACCTAGACGGCAGGTGCGGCCAGGCCTGAGTCTCACTCACGTGATCATGTTTTGCATGTCCTCGTATGGCAGGTGCCACTTGCCTGCAGCCGCACACGCCACGCAGGCACTACAGCGCATCGCCCCGCACGCGCCAGCCAATTCTCCCATGGGCCTGCTGATCAGCATCACGCCACTTGCCACGAGTGACGAAACAGGACGTGAGCACAAGGCAGGAAGCCAAAACAGACGGAACCCAGCCCTTTTGACTAGCAGCACTGAGCAGCAAGGGTCAATCTCACCAGGTTGGTTGAACTTGACACCGTATAGGGAGGCAGGGAGCCATGACGGCATGAAGAGGTAGCGCCCCCACAAGTGGTGCACGTACACCTGCGCGCAGGGCCCTCACCCACACGGCCCCAGGGGCTGGCTCTCTGTTCTGACCCAGGAGGTGCTGCGCAGCATGCAATGCGGAACGCTGCCTGCCAATCGTGCGTTTGCTGTGTGCACAGCACCTCTCCCTGGTTGTTGCGCAAAAAGCATCCTCGCGCGCACCTCTCCCTTGCACTGCGTGAGCATGGTCTCCACGCGCCCCAGCCCCGCGTTGACGGCGGTGAACAGCTTCTCCACCTCGCCCTCCCGCTTGCTGGCCTCTGCAGGAGGCAGGGCGTGAGGGTAGTCAGAGCCGTCATCCCTCTGCATAAATCCTCGCACACACGACACCGCTTCCCCACATCGCACTCACGCTCGTGCACATGTGGCATCCGAACAGAAGAGCATGTGGCATCCAGACAGAGGAGCACCGTCTCACTTGTTCCAGCGCACCTGCGCTGGTGTGCGCCTGCAGGCTGATGCTGGCCGCGGCCAGGTCCACCTGGCTGCGCCCCGCACCCGCCATGCCCGTCACGCTGCTCACGAACCGCTGTCCCACCATGGACAAGGCATCAAGCCGGGCCATGACGCCCTTCTTGCGCCTGCGTACACACCACAAGCACGCACTCAGAGCACTGCTCTCGCGCCCTCTCTAACCTTCCCACTTCCCACACATAACAAGAATGAGAGGCCGGCTAGTTTAAACAAGGGCCAGGAGGATGCCATACACTGCTCTCACCGATTTGCCAGCTTGCTCGCCCACCCACGTGACACCCACTGCCTGGCGATCTTTTGTGACGGCTGAAGCATCATGACACCTGTCGTGAACGCCATGAAATGATGATGATGACGGCACTCACGGTTTGACGTCGGCCGTGGGCGGGAGCGGTGAGGCCATGGACGCCGCCCACACGGCTTTGTTGAGGTCCACCAGTGCCCTCATCGTCTTTTTCAGCTCTCGGCACGCCTCAATGGTGGCGGCGCGCGGCAGGATGACCACGGCCAGCACCAGGGACAGCAGGCCGCCGCCAATGATGCCCAGCACGCGCAGGGAGGCCAGCAGCAGGGCGGACTTTTCTGGCTTTGCGTTGTAGCCCACGATGAGGTAGGTGAGCTGCACGAACTTTGTGAGCTGCTCCGCTGCGCGTGTGGCGGAGGTTTGGCGGGGACGGGGGCAGAGCAAGGGTGGAGGTAGGGTCGAACGGGGCCCGGTAATGTGAGGTATGGTGGCGTGCGCGCAGAGAGAGACTGCATCAAAGCTGTGTGGATACAGAAGATGCACCCGCCAGCAGCAGGTGCTACAAGCGAGGGCCTTGGTCCACACGCTCACCTGAGTGCTTGTACGCTAGCCACGTGGTCGGCGTGACGAGCAGAGGCACCATGCACACTACCAGCATGCCCGCCCTGCAGCCACCAACACGCGTGTGCCAACCTCTGTGTGTGAGCTGCATATGCTTGCCGCACGTCGTGAGCTTGAGCTCACGGCGCCTTGCCCAAAGAGGGCAAGACAAAGGTTCGGTCACTCACCCGTAGCCACCCCATATCCAGTTGCCAATGCTCCAGATGAAAAAGCCCCAGGTGCCCCCGAGGATCGTGCCGACGGTACGGAAGACCGAGACTTCCGCCACCTGCCCAATGAGTGGCGCCGTCACCACCACGCACGTGATGGCCGCCCAATTGGCTGATTGTCGAATCTCGGCCAGGTGTTGCTCATCTGGGTCTGCGCAGGCGATGCGGGAGCAGTACCTCAGCGCCAAGCGCTGCCTCCAGCCTGTGAGCGCTGCTGTCATGACATCGGACATGGGATGTTGCACATCGTGCTGACTGCTCAAGCTGAGCTGCCTCCGACAACATCGCACCAGCGTGCCCGAGCAGGCCGAGGAGCAGCAGGCAGATGGAGAGTCGGATGGACCGCCGGCCCCTGCAGCGCGCATCGGCACGGCAGCGATGATGATTGGGCGCGAGGAGTTGCGACGGCACCACTGTGGGACCTTCCCCACACACACTCGCCAGTCAGGGAAGTTGCTGAGCTTCTGCGCCCCAGCAGTGGCAACGTTGTGTATCTGCTGCCTGCTGCTGTGTGCCATGTCCTTCAAACGGTCCTCGACATCGCTCAGCCGCGCCCGAGCCACGGCCAGCACGTCCACTGCCTTTGCATGCTGCTGCTGCTGCTGCACATGCTGCGGCAGAGCGTGGTAGGTGTGGTGGTGAGGGACGGCGAAGGAGTGCCAAGGGCGCCTGGGACCCGAGTGGCGTTGGGAAGGCAGGGCGCTGGGCGACAGGTCGTCCTCGTCCTCCTCCTGTGGCGCTGGCAGCGCTGCAGGCGCAGGAGGGCTCGGCCCTGCTGCTGGCAGTCCCATTGTGCTGCAATGCTGCGGAAGCGATGAGCTATTTGCGCGTTGTGGAGTTGTGGCTCACCGTCAAGTGACGTGTGTGCCACTCTCTCACTCTGACCGATTGCAGTGGGACACGGCGCTCCACACAGCACACAGTAGCACGCAAGAGATGCCCTTCACTATGTACGGGCAAGTTCAGAAGTGCGCACGGCAGTCCCGCTGCTGTTCAAGAGACCACATCCGATCGTGACGCAGGCAGCAAATGTGCCGTGTTTTCCAGCCTTGGTCAGCTTCCACGCTGGGAACGAATATGCCCTCAACAGGACCTGAAGATACCCACTACTCCGCCCACACCCATCACTGCGGCTCTGCCGGAGCAGCAGCACCACCTCCAACAGCCCCGCTTGCCGCCGCCACGTCAGCAACAGAAGCCGCTTGCGGGACCAACGT
Source organism: Chlorella sp. KRBP (assembly GCA_004335735.1). Classification (NCBI taxonomy): domain Eukaryota; kingdom Viridiplantae; phylum Chlorophyta; class Trebouxiophyceae; order Chlorellales; family Chlorellaceae; genus Chlorella; species Chlorella sp. KRBP. Next base: position 13,325 of record QAXK01004862.1, on the reverse strand, counting down.
CAAGCTGCTGGCTCCCCTGCCCGAATCTGCGCTGCCCGCTCCGCTCACCCCCCTGGAGGCCATGAAAGCGTCGGCAAAGCCGTAGCGGAAGGACGGGTTGGCCAGCGTCGCCGGCATCCCTGGCAGCATGCCCGGCGTCCGCAGCACTGCAGACGACATGAGAGAGCCTTGGCTGTCCACGTTCGCTGGGACCCCGAACTCCGAGGCATCCTGGGACGGGCCCGCCTGCTCCAATGCTGGTGTTTGTACCTGGATGCGGCTGGAGCTTCCGCTGCTGTGCAGCGCGGCCGATGCTGCCGGTTGTTGCTGTGTGTGAGCACTGGGTGGTACATGCGCTACGTAGCCCAGCACCTGGCCCTGCTGCGTGTCCGCCCTGGCCAGATCACCTGCTGCTTGAGCGTGGTGAGCTGGCTGGTGCCCAGTCTGGGCAGACGGTGCCACGCGAGGTGAGGACCCTGCGGGCGGTGTGCCGGCGCCCGCCGCAGCCGCGGCCCAGGCCTCCACGCGCTGCTGCCGGTGCTCGTCCATCAGCGGCTCGCCGGCCGCCAGCCGTGACATCGCCAGCGCTGCTGCTGTCGCTGCGGGCTGCTGCTGCTGCTGCGACGGCGGCAGCGGCGCGGGGTGCGCCTGTGCGCTTCCAACCCGGCCGCTGCTGTCGTGCGCGACGCCCACGCCTTGCCCTCCAGCAGCGGCGTTCGCATCGGCGACCTGGCTCGCGCTGCTGGTCGCCTCGCTGCCCTGCTCCAGCAGCGGAGCCGAGGCGTTGCTTCGCCGAGGGTCGTTGTTCAACCCCATGAGCTGCATCGCCAGCACCTGGGCACTGCTCCGCTCCGACTCAGGCCCCTCCCCGCCCTGCGCCCCTCCCCTGCCCATCCCAGCTCCCGCACCTTCCCCGAGGCTGCTCATCATGCCCCCGGACACCCGCTCACCACGCGTCCTCCCGCCCTGGCGCACGCCATACCCTCCCAGGGCATTCGCCAGCATGGACGTGCTGGGGCTGTCGGGCTGCTCCGTCGACACCCTCCGCAGCACGTCCGCCCGTCCGCTCCACGCCGCCACACCCGCCTGCGTCGACATGTGTATCGCCGTTAGAAACGCCAGCGCCGCGTCGCCCGTCACTTCCACCATCTGCACCCCAGGCGACGCGGTAGCCACCGACGATGACGGCCGCCCTGACAGACGGCTCAGCCCCGCCGTCGCCACGCCGCCATCATCCGTCGTGGTGCTGGTGTGGGAAGCTCGGAGGAAGGTGGGGACCGCCCCGTGCGCCGGCAGCGGCGCCACCGTGGTGGCCTGCTCATCCAGAGGCGGGAGCTGCGACGCTGCGCTGCCGATGCTGGCGTGCCGCCCGTCCTGCAGGCTGGTGCCCAGCACGATGCCGGGGATGCCGCCGGTGTGCGAGGAGCGCTGCGAGGGGCTGTGGGCGCCGGACGGCATCGCCAGCTTGAACGAGATGCGTTGGCTCAGCAGGTTTGCGAGGGTCGGCGTTTCGCTGGGGTGGCTCAAAAGGCCCGAGCCGCTGCGCGCGCCTCCCGGCAGCCGCATCAGCTGCACAGTGGCAGCCGCGGCGGCATCAGTGGCAGCGACGTCTGCGTGCTCGTGCGCTGGGGCAGCGTCAGCCGCCTCCTCATCGCCCTGCTGCTGCTGCTGCTGCTGCTGCGGGTACAGTTGCTGGTACTGCTGTTGCTGCGGCTGTTGCTGGTAGAGCAGGGGCGTGTGGCCGTGCTGCTGCTGCTGCTGCTGCGGTGGTGGGGGCAGCGGCGGTAGAGGCGCGTGTGGGTACTGCAGTGGCGCCGGAGGCGTCTGCGGATAGACGTGATGCGGCGGCGGCGTGACTGCCTGTCTTGCCCCGCCATGCGCCCCGCCCTCCTGCTGCTGCCGCTGCGTGGAGCTCGGCAGGCTGCCGCTGTCCCTCAACGACGTGAAGTTGGAGGGCGGCAGCTGCAGCGGCGCCGGGCGCATGTCCACCAGGCGGCCGTTGCGCGAGGTCAGTGATGCAAAGGCGCTGCTGCTGGCGCTAGGGCCCAGGACGCCGTTGCCGCTGCCTAGCATGGGCACGGAGGAGGTGCGCATGCCCGAGAGGACGGTGTGCTGCGTGCCGGTGGAGGCAGTGGGGATGCTGCCGAGGGGAGGGGAGGCCACCTCGCTGATGGGTGCCAGGGCATCGTCCAGCATGTGGGAACCTGTACCATTGGGGCAAGCGAGCAAGAGAGCATGGTGCAGGACAGTGTGAGTGGTGCGCAAAGCAGCAGGGCAGAGCTGGAGCGCGTTGGGAGCTTGTTGTGTGCGATAGCGGTGAGGCTGAGGATGAAAAGGTGAAGAGTGAGTGGTGAGAGCATGCCAAGGGAGCAAGCATCTCATGACCGTCGCACCTGTGAAGTGTGGCGCGCTGTTCCGGCGGATGCTGCTGTGTGCCTGCGCCGCTGCCAGGAGCGGGGACGTGCGGTCCCCACCATCCAGGTACATCTGCAGTACACGGATGTACAGGTGTACAGCAGCAGCAGCACGCCTGTCCTTCCAATCGCTTCAGGCCCGCTCAAGGGCAGGGTGCCAGTCACCGACCCAGCCTTGAGCACGCCACGCGTCCGTGGCTACTTGCCTGCTGCTCGTTCGCGGTGGGTGACAGTCCCATAAAATCCCCGCCCCTGCTGGAGTAGGAGGGCCGCTCCATCAGCTGGATCTCGCCCGCACTCAGCCCTGGGCCGGGAGTCCGGCGGACGGAGGACGAGTGCGCCAGCATGTGAGCGGTGGCGGCGGCCGCCACCGCGGCGGGCGTGGGACCACTGGTCACGGAGCTTGGAGCGTGGGAGCTGGGGGCGAGCGACGGCTTGCGCGTGGAGGGCGCTGGCGTGATGCGCGTGGTGATGCTGTTGCGCATGCCGAGGCTGCTCAGGCGCTGCAGCGAGGGCTCCTCGTGCTCCGCGCCGCCGCAGCACGACAGCTTGGACACGTCGGGGAGGGGGATGATGACGCGCTCGAGGCGGACCATGACGCGCTGCACGCACCGCGCCTTGCCCTGCGCGTGGACACACACACGCGAGCGAAGCCACTCGCTGTGTTGCACAGTGGAAGTGGCCGGCCGAGTGAGTGCCGTGTGCCCGCGCGTCACGCGAGCAAAGCAAAGCAGCGCGGCTCGCGGCGCGAACCTTGTTAAGCATGCTCTTCTGCAGGTAGTCGATGCGGCGCTCCAGCGTCCGAGGCACCAGTTGAACCACCTTCATCAGCTGTGTCACGCCCTTGAGTCGGAACGAGCCGAGGCTCCACACGCACACCTCGACCGGCATCTGCGCGCGCAAGGGTCGGTCAGGGCAGCCGTGCACGGGCATCTGTGAAATGCACGGCCACCGAGAGCTCAGCCTCGCGCCTTGGCTTCCACCGGTGTGGGCGCCGCACCGTGGGGATGATCTTGGCCGAGGCGGTGGGCATGGCTTGGTCCTCGTCCACCCTCGCGAGCTCGTCGTCGTGCTCGGCGTGACCCTCCACCGCGCGCGAGTACTTGATGCGCGTGATGCTCGCTGGCGTAGTGTTCATCGCGCTCTCGTCCGCGGTGGGCGACGGGCTGATCTTGTAGCACTCGGCGATGACAGCGGGGCCGCCGGCCGAAGGCGTGCGGTCTCCCGCGCCGCCTCCCGGCGCGACGGATCGGTGCTCGAAGCTGGCCACGTCGATGCCGCTGCCACCGCCACCGTCCAAGCGCCCGCTGTTGGGCGAGGGGCCGCTGATCCCGCGCGTGTGCGTGCGGTTGAGGCTGCCGCGGGTGCTCCGCCCCATCCTCTCGGTCGTTGCCTGCACACAGCCACGACATCGCGAGGTTTGCATTGCAGATCATCTGACTCGCACTTGGCGCGCCACACCTTCCGATCTAGGCCGCTCTCTCACTCACCGGCGAGCACAGCGCATCCGCCAGCACCTGCGACTCGGCTCCCATGCTGCCCTGGTGGCTCAGCGGCCCGTGGGCGCTGTTGGTCGTGAACGCTGTCGCGAACTTCGACGAACCAGGCGAACGCCTTCCTCCCCCCGACGTGCGCCGAGGGTGGAACGGCGGCGGAGGCGTCGCGAAGCCCGAGTCGGCAGACTGGCGCCGCCCGCGGTGGCTGCGCTCGTGCTCGCTGTCGTGCGTGGTGTGGGTGCCGGCGCGGCCGCCAGGGCCGGTGCTGCTGGTGCGGCCCATGCCCGTCTCGTCCAGGTCGTGGAGCATGCTCTGCAAGCGCAAAACCATTGTGCCCGTTTGTGAGGCAGGCTCGCATCAGCATCGTGCCAGGCTTGTGTGGCTGACGGCCTCGGCATGCCCAAAATCTGCCCCACAGAACCGCCCAGGGAGCACAGGGAGCACGTCTGCCCTGGATCCACCTGTCGGTCCGCGGAGTCTGCCCTACAGCCTGTGGTCGCACTTCCCAGGAAGCCTCACCTGTAACTCCCTGCTCACCTGCCATCCCACAGAGTCCACAGTACCCGCCGTCAGCGGCCGTCTGCTGCCCACACCCGACGGCCCAGCGTGCATGTCGGAGGAGCGAGGGCCCGCCCCGGCGTGCATGCTGTCCACGGACAAGGGCTCATGGCTGTGCCCTAACATGCCCGCATGGTGGTGGTGCCCGGCGTCCGCCCCCGCGGGTGCACTGCGCATGTTGACGTCCGGCCACGGGTTCACCTGCGCACGCACCCGTGCAGCACAGCCTGCAAGCTGAGCCCCTGCTTCCCGTCAGGCCAGCAGGAAAGCTTCTAGCCCAGGCACAGGTAGTGGAGGGAGCGGCATGGCACAGCAGGCTTCCCAGGACACTGGCACCTGGGCTGCAGGGCTACACACCGCCCCAGCGCTCTCCCCCATGCTTTCAAGAGCAGCGCAACGCACCGGCAGGTTGTGCGTGGACGTGCTGGCCGCGGCGTTCGACCTCCACGCCACCACGTCCATCCCGCCCTGCGCCGCTGCGCCGCTGTTGGCCCTGTCCATCGACCGCTGCCGCGACGGCGTCACCCTCGGTCCCCCAAACGGAGCCAGCACCATGACCGAGTCCACACCTATCCCCAACTGATCCAACGTGCTCGACGACAACCTACTCCCGCCCATCCCACTCGACGAGTACTGAAGCACCCGTCGGGACCCCCCAGCTCTCCCCATACCACTCGACCACCGCCCACCGCCGCCGCCGCCGCCGCCGCCGCCGCCGCCGCCACCCGTGCCAAAGTAGGCAGTGTTGCCCGGCATGCTTGCACGCTCGTCCGGCGCCACGCCGCCGCCGCTCACACCGCCGCCGCGGGGAATGGGCTGCGCGCCACTGCTCGCGCCGGCGCTGGCGGTCCGGCCCGCGCTGGTGCGGGCGGGCCCGGACGGCGGCAGCGGTGGCACGTGCATCCCGCCTCCTCCTCCTGCACCGCCCGCCCTCCCACCGCCACCACCACCAGCCGCAGCACCCGTGGACGTTGGGCCCGGCGGACCGCCTTGCTGCTCCTGTGGGGAGTTGCCACTTCCCGGCGCGGTCGGGCTGCGGAACGGAGAGCCCGACGATCCTGGAATCACCCCCGCTCCGCCCCCGCTCGGCAGAGTGCTCCCTCCCCCGATCGTCTTGCGCAGCGGCGGCAAAGCCACTCCACCGCCTCCCCCAGCAGCAGCATACGGAGGCGGCACGTGCGATCCCACAGCGCGCCCCGGCCCACCATGGATGGCCACAATCGGCGGGCTGCCGCCGTCGCCATCGCTCTCATGGTCCTCCAGCAGGCCTGCCAGCCCTGCCGGATGACTGCCACTCATGGGACCGCTGCTGGGGTCGTAACTGCCGCCAGTGGCCGAAGACTGCTCGTGCCGAAGACTGCTCGTGCCACCGCCAAAGGTGCCGCTGTTTCCGCCACCAGCACCGTGGGTGTGGGCGCCGAGAGAGTCAGCATCGACGCTGTGGGTGAGGTCGTCGGCGGCGAGACTCCGCGCGGCGGCAGCGACGGTCGAGGCGGCAGAGGTGCGGTTGGTGTAGCGCGAGTTGCGGCTGTTGCTGTGCAGCAGCCCGTGCGTGGCGGCAGAGGAGCGGGCAGAGTGGCCGCCGCCAGTGTGGCGCGAGGAGCGACTGCTCTGGAACTCGCTGTGGAACGCCCGCGCCGTCACGGTGCCTAGGGGAGTGGCGGCGGCGCTGGAACGCTGCACGGTGGGCCGCTCAACAGCTGCCGAGAACCCAACGCCGACTGCCGTTGCCGCCGCTGCTGCGGCTGCTGCCGTCGTACCGCCGGCAAAAGGAGAGCCGCTTGGGCTGAGAGCAGGACCTTGGAGCTGCGATGCACTGGAGGTGTGGTGGGGTATAACTCCGTGTGGCGGTGGAGGGGACTGCGTCGCGAGAGCACCGCCAGCACTGCCACCGGCCAGGTGCCGCCGCTGCTGCGCCTTTGGCGATGCAGCGCCCGAGTGCGATGACTGCGACGCGTTGGCCGCCGCCGCGCCCCACCCTCCATGCGGGCCGAACCCTAACCGCGGCGACCGGGCCTCGGGCGACTGGCCCTGCCGCAGCAGAAGCAGCTGGTCCTGCGAGCCTGCGTCATTAGGGTTTAGGGCCCCCATGGACGAGGAGTGCAGGCTCTTGGGGCTCCGCTGCTGGTGCTGGGTCTGCTGCTGCTGCAGGTGCGACAGCGTGACGTCGGAACGTGCACGGCTCGTCCCCGCGGGAGACGGCAGCCCACTGGCGTACCGCACCACGGCCCCACCACCACCCTGCCCTTGCGCCACCGATGAAGCATTCACACCCGTGCCTACACTACCATCCCCATCGCCAATCATGGCCGACAGGACGTTGCTGCACAGACTCCCACCCCTGTGCTGCTGCCCAGCACCACTGCTGCCATTTCCGCCGCCGCCGCCAGAAGCGTCCCCACTGCCGCTTCCAGCAGGCGTTTGAGGCATCACACCCGCAAAGAGAGGGTGCGCGCCGCCCGACGGCACCAGATCCGCCATGTGCCCAAGCATCCCGCTCATCCCCCCACTGTCCCCGCTGGGCGTCACCGCATTGGCCCCAGCCGTCGCTTGCCCTGACCAGAGATACGCAGACATGCTTCCCGTCATGTCGATCGCTTGCTGGGCTGGGCTCGACAGCAGCCACACGTGGCCGTGGGCGGCGCCCCGTTGGCTCCCGCCGGCCGTCGGCGTGGAAGCGAGGATCGACGGCGATGCGGCGTTCGGCGACGGTGCACCGCCACCGCCACCGATGGATGCGTTGGGGCCGTATGTGTTCCCAGCGCGGGACGCCCGTCGAGGGGACATCGCCATAGACATGGGAGTGGTGGCGGTGGAGCGCGGCGTGACGGAGCTGACGGAGGGCCGCCGGGTGGTGGAGCGGGAGCGGGCGTGGGGGTCCCACGCGGCGAGGCGCATTTCTGCCAGCTGAGCGCCGGCAGGGGCGAAGGGCTGGGAGGACGGGTGGTCGACGTGGTGTGGGGACGGCGGTACGGGGTATGGGTAGGGGAACGGAGCGCTGACGGGGCCGGCAGGGCTGCTGAACATGGCTGCGTGGTGGCTGCTGCCGTGCGTGCTGCTCCCCGGCCCGCCGGTGCTCAGCTTGCTGTGCTGCTTGTGGTAGGCGGCGGCGGTGGAGACGAGCAGCGCGTGCGTGGGCAGTGGCGGCGCGCCGGGGCCGCCTACGCCGGCGTAGGGTGCACTGGACGTCATGCTGCTTTCCCGCAGCATCTGGTTGAGGTCCAGGCCGAGGGTGAGCGGCACGCTGCCGGCAGCACGCATGGTGCGGTGCGGCGTGGCAGCACCGGACTGGTGGGGCAGCGCAGGGTAGGAGGAGGAGTCGGCGGCAGGGCTGCGGTGGTGGCGGTTCCCGTGCCAGGAGGGCTCGCGGCTGAGTTCGCCGGTGGTAGGGCCACCGCCAGCGGTGGTGAGGGCGGAGGTGCTGGTGGGTGGGCCGTGGAGCTCGGGGTTGCTGAGACGGCCCGGGTGGTGGGCGCTGGTGGTGGATGGGTGCTCGCCGCTGTGGTTGGTGTGGGCGGCGGCGCCGGCGCTGGCGGTGCTGGCCTGGCGGTTGGTGAGGGTGACGCTGACGGCGGTGATGCTGCTGTCGGCGTCGGCGCGGGTGGGGCGGGTGCGCCTCCTGCGGGTGGCACGGGGCAGGCGAGGGTGGTGTGTGCAATGTCTCCGGTATGCGAAGACCCATACCAAAGCGAGTGCTAGTGTGCACGAGAGAGAGCGCATCCAGCGCGCGCACCTGGAGAAGCTGGTCCCTCCGGCGAAGGACCTCGCCACTCGCATTTCCGAGCTCGCGCCACCTCCCTCCAGGTCCGAGCTCTTCTGCGCCCCCAGCGACGACGGACCACCCGCGCCCCCTCCGCCCCCAGCCGTCCGATCGCTCGTCGACGGGTGCTCCTGCCAGCTCACACCCCTCCTCGACTTGTTGCTCTGCACGCTGGCGGTGCCGCCCACCCCCGTCGATGCCACCGACGTCTTACTCGGCGCGCCGACCGTCGTCGTGCTCGCCAGTGCTCCCCCACCGCCGCCGCCCCGGCCCTTGTGCGAGGCGCCGGTGGAGGCGCCGGAACCCTTACTGGCCAGCTGCGACGCGGTGAGGAAGGGCATCGGCCCGAGGGGAGGCTGCTGCACCTCCGCGGCCGAGACCGCCCCGTACTTGCGGCTCCACTCGTCGAGCACTTCCTGCAGGATGGCTTGGTCGCAGATGACCTGACCGCCCTGTGCGGCGCTCATGAGGCGGGCCGCGCGGTTGACGGGCTGGCCGAACTGCAAGCAGCATGGCAGGGACGAGTGAGCGCCGAATGAGCAACCCTGCACTAGCCTTGTCTTCCTTGGCACGGGCTTTCTCGACTGCACTAATACTTACGTAGTCCGCCCGGCCGGTCTTGACGTGCGGCGTGATGCGGTCCACTTCGCCGGTGTAGATGCCGGTGCGCGCGCGCAGGCCGCGGAACACCATCTGCGGATGCGCGACACGCCACAACAGCACAGTTTGTCCCGCTGGGCCCAGCGTTGTGTTAGTGCGCTTAAGGCGGCTCAGCTGCACGGCCACACACAGTACGAGTGCGCCGCCCAGGCGCACCTTGTGCGACTGTGGGTCCCAGACCTCCCCCGTCAGCTCGTGGCACGACAGCACGTCGTGCGGCCATGGCACGTGCAGCAGCGCCAGCTGCAGCGTCAGCGCCCACTCTAAGGCAACCGAAGGACTCTCAAAGGCGAGCATGAAGGAGCCTTCAGTCTCCTTGCACTCATACCCTGCACGCCGTACCAGCACCACACCACGCACACGGTGAACTTGGTGTGCCTAGCAGTCCTGCAAGGGCTTGCGGCGAGTGGCCACAGCGCACCACCCACACGCACACCCAGGAGCGCACCACTCGCACGCACACTCAAGAGCCCCCGGCAGATGCAGAGCGCCACCCATGCATTTTCAAACAAGCCAATTTCAGAGCTCGCCCACGGCAAATGACCGCACCTTGGCAGGTGGACAGCGTCTCACGCACGCAGGCGTTGTGCAGCGAGCTGGTCTGCTGCGCCAGCTTGAGGTTGACCGCCGCCATCTCCTTGTACCCGTCCACGCTGCTGAAGGCCAGGGTCACGGTCGGGCGCGCCGGCTTAATGTTGGCCAGCGACATGACCTCACGCATGCCCGGCAAGAGGACACAGGACGAACCTGTTTTGCGGGCGGGAAGGGCAGTAAGGAGGGCAGCATCCGGTGTGCATGCTGCTGTGTAGTGTTTGGACCGGTGGCATGATCGGGGGCCAGTGCAGGTGCAGCTCCGTTGATAGCTCGACAGGCCCAGCGAGAAAGCCTGTCGCCGGTGGCGAGGCAACGTCTGCTCACCTGGCGCGTCAAAGAAGCCAAGGCTGACCTTCTCCCACGCGCTGTTGAGCTCCATGGGCCACCCAAACATGAGCGCACGCGCCGCAAGCGCCGCCGGCAGCACCTGCGCCAGCACCGCACCGCACGACCTCGACATCCGTTTGGTGCATGCAGCGCCACCCTCCCAGTCGTTGGGCAGGATGCAGCCCGCCCGCGCCACCAATGCTGCGCCGCTTGCCTGGACGATGTGCACGACCTCGGCCTGCGCCGACGGTCCGAGCTGGTGGTCGTGCTGCTGCGGCGTCGCCCGGTAGCTGCTCCCCCCCGTCAGCTCGTGGTTGTGGTCGGCGTAGGAGCGCGTGGCGGATCCGAGGTCCACCATCGAGTTTGCGTCGTAGGGCGTGATGGACTGAGGCACCGGTCGCCCAGGGTCGAAGAGGTAGTAGCCGCAATCGATCGTCACGCCGCGCACGCCTGTGGACGTGCTGCCCATCCTCTGCGTGGGTTGCGATGAGAGCGGCAAGCAACAGCGAGGCGGGATGCTGTGAGCGGTGGGAGCGGTGGGAGCGGTGCGAGCGGAGACTCCGGACAGATCGGGTGGGGCGCATCGCACCTTGGAGGGCGATGGCCGCTCGGGCACGTCGGCGTCCCAGGGTATGTTGTCATCGTCGGGCGCGGCGCACGGCACGATGCGCAGGCAGCAGCGCGACATGAGACCACTCATCCAGCCACCGGCCCGCTTGATCGCGAGCTGCGCGGCCGAGCTGGTCCCGACCTCGTTGGTTTCGAGTGCATCGTTGTCCTGGCCCGTCACGCGCTCCGCGTCCACCATGTCTGCACAGTGAGCGTAGGCGTGCAGTCGCTGCGAGCTGAGCGAACCGCACCAGGCGATTGAGCGACAAGTGCAAACAGAGAGTGCAGAAACGCACCGATCATGGAGTCGCGCGCCAAGCCGTTCAGGTTGCGCTCCAGGCTACCTGCGAGCGCCAGGTCGAGGCAACACACGTGTTGCTGCCGCACTCAATCGCGCAAGGTGTGCGATCGCGATCGCACGCAGGTGCCAGCGCAGCGCACCTTGGTTCGTGTTGGCGTTGGGGCCGAAGGGGTTGGTGCGCTCCAGCGGCGAGGCCGCCATCGGCGTGCCGATCGCAGACTCGGGCTGCGTCGTCCGTCCTGGACTCGTCGGCCCGCTGCTCGCCTGCCAGTCGTTGTACGTGGCCATCATCAAGCGCGTGCCGGGGTTGACCGGCGCCAGCACCGGCAGCGGCAGTTGCGACGCCCCCGCGCCGAGCAGCACCGGCGTCGCGGCCCCCGTACCCGTCCCCGTGCTGGGCGTCGGCGGCCCAGTCGCCGGGAGCCCCCCAAAGCGCACCGTTGTGCTCGCTGGGCTGTTGCCTCCCCCGTCCGCACCCGTCAGCGTCGACGGTGCGTACGAGGGCGCAGCAACGGTGACGCTGCCCGTGACCCCCACGCCCAGGCGAATGGCGCTGTGGCTGATGGGCCCTGCACTGCCACCACCGTTGCTAGTCCCGCGGGTGTGGCTCATGCCGCCCCAGGACTTGTGCGAGACCAGCGCGCCGTGCGTGCCGGCGGGCTGCGAGGGCTGCAAGGTGGGCCAGGCGTCATTCGACCCTCGAGCCGCCAGTGTGCCGGCAGTGGCTGACGCTGAGGCGGTGGCCGCTGCAGGGTCTTGCGCCACGGCGGCGGCGGGGCGCTTCATGACGCTGCGCAAGGGACTGAGCCATGTGCGGGGCTGGTGCTCGCCTGCGCGGTTGATTGAGGGCAATGTGAAGCAGGTACACGTGTGTGCGCTCTGCCAACGTGACGACCCACTGTAAAAGAGTGTGCCCTCCCCAGGTGCTCTATCTTCTGCATAGGACCGCAAGGATGTGGGCTTGCGGACAGACGCTTCTACGGGCGTGCGCACACACAGACAGCAGCGGAGCACGCGCAGGGCGCACCTGGTGCAAAGCGCGACCTGGACAAGAAGCTCTCGGTGGGCATGCGCTGCGTGGTGGACCCTCCTCCCGGCCCCGCCATGCCCACGCTGCTGTCGTTGCGCCGCAGGATGGAGCTGAAGGGGTTGCGCCCGCTCATGGTGAAGGGCGCTGTGCCAAACACCTGGCTGGCGTTGTCCTCCTCGCGCATCCACGCCGTGCCCTCGCCAAATAGGCCCAGGTGGTCCAGGCCCAGCTCCGTGGAGCTGCGCATCCAACTGCGCACAACGCACCCATCACAACAATCATGCTCTCGCCGTTGTTTTTACACGCCGGCAAGCACTTGTGGGGCCACCAGTGATCCCCGGTACATGCTCCAACCCGCAAGGGCCCGCAAGACGTCTTGTGGTACCTCCAGGCACGTGCGTACCTCAGGTAGGTCTTAGGCCCCATGAGGATCTGCCCTCCCTTGGCCATGTCGCAGATCTCTGCCGCCAGGTCGTACTGCACGCCGCGGTAGTCGACGTGCTCGGTGATGTCGTGCAGGAACACGTCCTCGGGCATGCCTGGTGAGGCAGAACAACAGAACAACGCGGAGAGCACAGCTGTTGGCGGCAGCAGCAGCAGCAGCAGCAGCAGCAGCAGCAGCAGCAGCAGCAGCAGCAGCACAGGCTGCACACACAGCGTGCACTCAAGCCGGCCATTGACTGCGCCGCTGCATGAGGTGGCGCTGCCACAGCCCAGCAGTGAGCAGCCTTGTGGCGAATGCCATGCCCAGGCGCACCTGTGTTGATGCCCATGCGCACCCTCAGGCCCGCCAGCACCGTCGGTCCTCTGCTGGCCAGCTCCTCCTCGCCCAGCAGGTCGCCCACCGTCACCAACGCCGCCGCCGGCTGCAGCCACCAGGCCAGGGCGCACGCAGACACAACACATGCGTTTGCCACAATTGAGCGCTGTGCTTGTTCAAGCAGGGCCAGACGTTGCACCAGGTGCCAGAAGCAACTGTGCACGCTGGCAATGTTGTTGTTGTGCGTGGTGTGGAGCTGCGGAACACCTGATCTGTGTGCCCTTTTGAGGTACTGGCAACAGATGCCAGTACCTGCATGTGGTACTGCATCGCGGCTCACCTGCGATGTGAGGCCCCTGGGCCACGACAAGGCCTGCAGCTTCTCTTGCGCGCGCAGGCAGAAGAAGATGCCGTCCAGCGCGTCGTGGAACGAGAGCACGAAGCTGTCGCCCTCGTTGCGGATCTCGTGGCCGCCGTATTCGTACATCAAGTCTCTGATGCAGCGGTTGTGCATGTCGATGGCGTGGTCCATGGCCGTCGCGTCCCTGCACCCACCATCACCATCACCATCACCATCATCACCACCATCATCATCATCCCAGCGGTCGCAGCGGCATCTCGTCAAGCACGGGCGCCAGCTTGAAAAGCCATTGCGTGCTCCCTGATGCTGTGACAGCGGCTGCAGACGCAGCCCACGCCACAGCCCACACCGCAATGTCCCAGCTCTCACCCGAGCATTCAGTGAGAACAGCAGCGTGGGCCTCCAGCCACCCTCCCAGCACTCACCACTCCCACAGGCGGGTGGAGCTGGCCACATCGGTGCACACCCATGTGACG
>QAXK01004861.1:0-12650 GCA_004335735.1 Chlorella sp. KRBP | reverse complement strand
TGCCTGCGCCTGCCCCACCCAAGAGGCAGTGTCAGCGCCCCAGCCACGCCATGGCCCCAGACCTTGGTCCCCGCTAGCACCCAGCGCCCTTGGTGCCCCGCGCCTGCCCGGCCCCACCCGTCCATGCCATGCGTACACACATGCGCACCTGGCCAAACTGCAACACGCTGACGTACATGTCTAGAAGTATGGCCTGCGTGGGCTGCGAAAGGTCTGTGAGGTTCATCCACTTGGCCAAAAGGTCGCGCGCCTGGAAGCCGCGCTTGGGCTGCTGCAGCGACGCCAGCTGCTCAGCGGACAGGTCCGCCCACACCAGGTTCTTGGCCTGCGCTTGGCGTGTGTGCATTCCCATCCTGTGATGCTCCAAGGCTCCAAGAGTGTGTTGTGCGTGCCCGGGCTGCGCGAAGGGCCGGGAACGGTATGGCAGCGCTGGCATGTCACCGTCGCTGCTGCTCACCATGGTGCTGGGCTTGCTCGTCGACAGTGGCCGCTGTGGAGTCCTCGAAGCAGCGTCGAAGTCAGCTGCTGCGACGTGTGGACGCGCGCGCGGTGCAATGGAGCGAATTCACAAGCTGTGGAGGGGCTGGTGCGCCCCCAAAAATGGCAAAGTCATCAAATCATCCGCGGTCTGCCATGCGTTGGTGCTCATCCACGGCACGCCACACAGAGCAGCTGCAAGCGCAAGATCATCGCCAGTGCGCTCGTACTGCTGTGCTCAGCCCACAGAATGGACCTGTCCCGGCTGCGGGTGACTCCTCCGCCGCGTTGCGTTGCGCTGCCAGTACTGCTCAGCAAGCTTCCAAAAGGGCCCTTGCAGTGTCCTTTGGGACAGGGGCCATTAACCACGCGCAGACTACAAGTGTCCCCGGGGATAGGTTTAGCAGAGCGCCGCTAGGTTTAGCCACGCTCAAAGGGACATCGCAAGGCGCACCCCCAACAGTCATGCCGTGCCTGGCCCATGGCCCGTTCGCATTTCTCACCTGCCCAAGCGCGCGCCGTTCATTCACCAAGTACTGCTGCTTCATTGACCACGAAACGCTCGCCCTCCACACCAGCACCCAAGTCGCCCTCCAGTTGCTGCCGCATGCCCATCCTGCGTGCCCTGCGCGTAGCCCGCCCACCCCACACCGCCGCCTGCCCTCAAAACACGTTGGCGATGATGCGTTCGACCGGCGCGCGGCACAGCGGGCACAGCGCGCCGGGCGCCCGGAAGGCCGCCGAGCACGTCTTGCACACGCACCGGTGCACCGTCTCCCCGTGCTGCACGCACACGCACAGACACATGACATGCACACAGGTTGCGTTTGGTTTGAGTGCCATGTGGCAATCGGCTGCAACTCATACAGCATGCCCACCTGGAGCCCTCCACAGGCACGCAAGGTGTCCCAGCCCACACCAGTGTATCTGCTTGCCAGACATGGCTGTACCAGATGTAAAGCTCACCACACCGCACGCCCCTACCTAGTACTCACCAGGAAGCCAGCTTCCCGTGGCCGGCTCAAGCACACCACGCACGCGCCCTCCTCCCCCAAGTCATCGTCCCGCATCGACGCCGTCACCTGAAGCATCGGCCCCTTGACCGCCGCTGAACGCTCCAACGACCCAGCCCCCCGCCCTCCCATCCCCATCGCCCCTCCTCCACTTAACCCATCCGCCGCCCCACTCCCCGCCGCCACCCCGCTCCACGACGCAGCAGCACCGCCGCCGCTGCTCCCCGCCGCACCTTCCCCACCCTCCTCCCCACCCGGGGGCCCCTGCTGCTGCCACTGCCCGCTGGCATACGCTGGCATGGCAGCCGCCATCGCCGCCATCGCATACGGGTCCTTGTGCGGCGGCAGCGGTTGGTACTGCGCAAACTGCTCGTCCGACATCCTGCCTCCCTCCCCACCGTTCCCTCCGCTGATGGCTGTAAGGGAGGGCGGCATGGGTTGGTACTGCGCCAAGTCCTCATTCGACAGCAGCGCTCCTTTCCCGCCACTCCCACCGCCGCCGCCGTCGACGCTGGTGGTGGCGAGGGCGGTGGCGGAGGGCGTGGAGGGCGGCATGGGCTGGTACTGGGCCAGGTCTTCGTTGGACTGCAGCGACCCTTTCCCGCCACTCCCTCCGGTGGGTGCGAGCGCACTGGAGGTGGTGGGTGTGGGTGGAGGCATGGGCTGGTATTGAGCCAGGTCTTCGTCTGACAGCATGGCTGCTTTGTTGGGCATGGGGAGAGAAGAGGAGGTGGTGGTGGTGGCGCCGCGTGTGAGGTCCGAGGGTGGAGCCATGATGATGGAGTGACCGCCCCACATGTGGCCGGGCGGCTGCATGTGCGCGAGGGGATCCGCCGCGGCGGATGCTGCGTCGCTGTACCGCCCGCCCGCGCTGCGCTGGACGTACAGCGGCGGTTGGTTTCCTGTCGGCGGTTGGGGGGTGGAGGCGGCGGGGGCGAGGTGGTGGTGGGGGTAGGGAGGGGCGTAGGAGGAGGGTGTGTGGGGGGTGAGGGCGGCGGCGGCGGCGGCGGCAGCTCCTAGAGCGGCGCCTGCAGCAGCCACGCCAGCACCTGCGGTGGGACAATCACGTCGTCACGCGAGCAAAAACAGAGCCAAGTGTGAGTTGGTGAGCCTGGGAGGAGCAATAGATGCACCAAATCGCCCTCTCTCTCCGCCCCCCCCGCCAGTACACAATCTGTTTGCCTAAAACAGATGCTCCAAGTGATCCGGATGTAAAGCTCACAACACACAACACAGCGGCACCCACCTGCAGCCGCCAGCGCCCCCCACGCCGCCTGCGCCTGCGTCGCCTGCGCCGCCGCCCCCGCCTGCGCCGCCATCCCTCCCGCCGCCCCACCGCCCTGCAGCTGCTGCTGCGCCACGGCCAGGTTTGGCGCGCTGTGCGCCTGGAGCTGGTACCCTGCCTGTTGCCCCGCCGGCACCATGCCGTAAGCCCCCGCAAGGGGCTGCATGGCTGAGCCCTGCAGCAGCCCTAATGGCGGCATGGGCATGCTGTGGTACGCGGCCATTGCGGGCGGGAGCAGCAGCGAGCCGCCTGATGAGGTGTCGAGGGGGAGGGAGAGGACGCCGCGTGGGCTGTTGCCAGCGGCGAGGGAGGCTTGCTGCTCGAGGGAGAGGGTGATTTGGCCCTTGACCACGCCGCACAGCTGGTCCAGGGCCTGCAGGGCGAGGTTTGTCAGGACGCAAGGTTGGGGCTTGCTTGGTCAGGTGGCGCAGCATGTGTGGAAGCGATGCGCTGGTGGAGCTTGGGGTGGCAAGCGTGGGACGGAAGAGGCAGGAGAGGGCAGGCCCAATCAATGGGACTGAGCCCACGATGGTGAGCAGGAGAGGTTTCAAGCAAAATACACCCCAGGACTGTGCCCACGATGGTGAGCAGGGGAGGCCCGAAGCAGAAGGCACTCCTGGGCTGTTGTGCCCCATCATCATCGTCATCATCATCATATCATTGCATGGCGTTCACGACAGCAGGTGCCATGATGCTGCAGCCGTCACAAACGACCGCCAGGCAGGCCCCGCCAAGCAAAGGTCCCGCCAGTGCACACAGTCAGCCCATCACCTGGTCACTCACCTGAGAGGTGTCCTTGGTCCCGTCAACGGAGCGGATGAAGAGCGTGGTGCGCCCGCCGTCGGCCTTGGCCGTCACAAACTCGCCAGGGAAGGGCTCATGGTTGGGGTCCAGCTTCTGCATGTGGTGGCGGCGAGCGGCAAGAGCAACGCAAGATGTGGCGCAGTGCGTGCTTTGATGGCACACTCGCAAGGGAAGGGCTCATGGTTAGGGTCCAGCTTCTGCGCTGGCATGGGCAGGCTGGTGCGCCGCACACGCAGGTCACGCGCCCAGCATGCGCCTCCCTTTGCTGCAGGAAGGGTAGGCGAAAACGAGGGCCTGGTGCATCACCATCGCAACACCAGAATCGCGCCACCACCACCACGGCCTTCCCATCAACCACTACCACCCAGCTATTCTCGCCTCCTTGGAGTGCAGGTGCTCGCCAGCGTCACATCGCACGCACGAGGACCTGTCTTTCCACCACTTCCCTGCAGCAGCACCACCACCACGCAGCTCTGCACCACCACACGCACTCCACATGCAACCCCACCTCTAGCCTTCCAGCCTCACCAAGGTCATGTCAACAGGTGAGAACCTGTCCCACCACCTTCCTGCCGCAGCTCTACACCACCACACCCACAACCAACCCCACCCCACCAGCCTCCTCAACCCGCCTCACCAAGGTCATGTCAACGGGTGAGAACCTGTCCACCTCGGCGTGCTCCAGCCACAGGCGTGAGAGGGGCAGCATCACCTCGCCCTGGCGGTATATCCACACCTGCAGCACAGCACGGCAGGGCGCAGGGCAGCACGCCAATTGGACACTTGGTGCCCCATCTGCACCAAGTGCATCACGTCTACAAGCAAGTGAACTTTGCTTGGCGAGGCCTGCCTGGCAATCTTTGGTGGCGGCTGCAGCATCATGACACCTGCCGTGAACGCCATGCCATGATGATGATGATGACATGCGCTGGCTCGGCACAGGCCACACAGCCTTCGACATCTCTCAACTAGCAGCAAAGGTGCTACAAGGCCCAGATACGCCGTCACAGGCTCCTGGACATACTGCACACAAGGCGCGCTCACCTGCAATCGGACCTTTGGCCCCCCCTTGACCATGGCATACCCTGGTTCGGGGCGCGCAAACAGCGTGACGGGCATGGCCACCAGCCTGAAAGGACGCCACTCCTGACGCAGGCCCATGGACCTCGTCACCTGCGGTGGTGGTGGTGGGGAAACGCGGGCAGACTCCATGGAGACGGGTCGCTCATGGCTGCCCGCATGGGCTTCCATGACCGGGTCCTACAGCTGCGCCTCCTCCTCCAGGCCTGCTCACTGCAAGGCCCAGCTGGCGTACTGGCGTACTCACTGCGTGGCTGTCCCACTGCAGCGGTCTCTCTCTCCTCCTCCCCGCGCAAGAGAGAGCTCCGTCCCACCCACCCCGCCTCCCCAAACCCACCCCCACGCAGTATACCCACCTTGATGGCGATCTCGCAGTTTGCGTACGCCATCTGCTCGTACCGCTTGATGAGGTACACGGATCCTGAGCGCACCGCCTCGTCCATGCACGTCTTGCCCACGGCGTTGCACTGGAAGGGGTTGGCGCCGTTGGAGAGCAAGAGCTCCGCAAGGGCCTTCGTACACGTGTGGTGGGGAGCACGTCGGGGTGATGGCTTGCATAAGATGAGCGGCTCGTGAACAGGGCACGAGCAGGGCTGTGACTGTAGCCCTGTAGGCTCGTTGGGGATGAGACGATGCCGAGCTGCTGGGTCGGGAGCCCTCTGCCCTCCCCTTCTTGCACGCAAATGAGTGCACACCTCGTGGCGGTGGCGCGTGGCCTCGTGCAGCGCCGTGCCACCCGTGGCGTCCACGGCTGGGTTGCAGACGTTGACGTCCGCGCCAAACTTGATCAACTGCGGGCAGGCGGGGCGTGGAACTAGGGCCATTCTGCCCCTGGCCGCCTCAAGGCAACTTGCTGCAGGAGACTCCATGCTAGAGCATGCTAGAGAGCGCACCGTGCGGGTGCACGCGCTGTCGTTCCGCATCGCCGCGACCATGAGGGGCGTGCGCCCGCTGGCGTCCGCCCAGCTGAGTGCATCAGGCGTGAGCTCACCCCGCGCGTGCATGTCCATGCACAGCTTCTGCGTGCCAAGCGAGCCAGCACCATTCGCGAGGTGGTGCGGGCGTGGCAAGGCACCCCTGCCATCCCGCAAGCAGCGGAAGGCGGAACGGCTGCACTGCTGCACCACGCCAATGGCGCTGCAACGTCGTGCGCCCCTTTGCGCCGTGCGCTGCAGGGGCTTCCGGGGTGGAAGGTGGACCTACCTCCACGGCGAGCGCATCCTGAGCTGCAGCAGCTTCCCAGACCCTCTGCTGCAGCGTCTTGGGCACCTCGGGTACCTCCTTCGCCCCGAAGAGCGGCATCCCCACGGACGCTCCTCCTTCGCTCCCAAGAGCAGCTCCTCACGACAGAGCTGCAGCGACTATGGATTGCGAGCGCGAATGTCCAGGTTATGCAGGGCTGTATGGGGCGACTCGGACGCGCGCAGCACCTGCCCGGCGCTCCCACCCTCAATTGGGGCGGAACCTTGACGTGCGCGTGGAGTCCAGGAGCAGCAGCTTGCAGGGCGCTCAGTGCGGTCTGGATGGCACCATCCATGGCGTGCCATGGCCTGGCCCAGAGTCCCAGCAGGGGGAGGTACACATACAGCAATCACGAGATGCAGCGCGCGGCTGGCTACAGTTTCAGTACACATTGATCAGTACACGTTGATGACCCTCTCGATGGTCTGTCGGCAGAGCGGACAGGCCGTTCCAGGCTTGAACTCGGAGCAGCAGGTCCGGCACACGGACAAGTGCAACGACGCGCCGTGCTGCAGCCGGCGCACAGCACACACGGGGCACAGCATCGTAAAAGGCCATGGCGAGACTGCCACTGCCCCCAGGATCCAAACATCTCACCCTGCACACACACTCACGAGGAAGCCGACCTCCCGCGGCTCACAGAGACAGATGACGCAGATCTTATCCTCTGGCAGCGGCTCATCCTCCGCGCCCGCGCCCACCACCACGCTGCTGCTGTGGCTGCTCAGCGCCGGCGCCGGCTGCGGGGCCTGCACTGCTGCCGCTGCTGCCGCTGACGAGCTCGCACCGCCGGGGGCCCACGGCTCGCCGCTGTGTGACGCTGACGGCTGCGCTGGCAGAGGTGCTGACGGGTGGAACTGGATGCCGGTGGGCGCGGGTGGCGCTGACGGCTCATCTGCGTGCTGCTGCTGCTGCTGCTGCCCTGGCTTGTGAGGCATGGGCAGATGTGCCCAGTGGTGGTGGAGTGAGGGCAGAGGGCCAGAGGCGCTTGCTGTGGGTGGTGCGGCGTTGGGCGCCCAGGGGACAGCACCGGATGGTTGGGTGTCGCTGGGTGTGGGGGTGAAGGGGTTGTTGTTGTTGGCGATGGAGGAGGAGGAGGGGCCGCTGTTGCTTGTTGCGGAGGGGCCTACGGAGGAGGTGGAGGCGATGGCGCTGGTTGCTGCCTGCACGAGTTGGCAATGCATGCAAAGTGACGCAATAAGTTTATGTGTGAGCAACACGGAAAGTGGTCCTTGTGTTGGGCTACTGCCAAGGCGTCTCCTGGCAGCCACACAGCCAGTCAGTGTGCACCGCGTGCCTTGTCCACCGAGTAAGGCGACTGCTCCAGATGTTCCAGATTTGTTTGCCCAGCTTCACATCTAGCGCAGCCATCTCTGGCAAGCAGAAGCTCAACACAAGCACGTGCCTGGGTTGTGGCAGGCGCATCCCTGGCGCTTTGCAGTCGCCGTGCCGCCGCCATGGCCATGGGCCCCGCCGCTGTGCTGGGGGGCACGCGCTGCGAGGCGCTGGCCGACAGGTGCGCCACGGACGACACCACGGACCTGGAGCCTGCCGCGCCCGCCACGACCGCCCCACCGGCGAGCACACCCGCCGCCATTGCGCCCGCGCCACCTGCCACACCGCCTGGCGCAGCGGCGGGAACGGCAACGGTGGGAACGGCAACGGCGGCAGGTCCAGTGAGGGTGGTGGTGGTGACGCTGGGGATGGTTGGGTAGAAGGAGGTGGGGGGCGCGGGGGGCGGGGCGGGGGTGGGGTAGTATGGGGGTATGAGGAGGTCGGAGGAGGAGGGCGGGAGGGGCGCGGGGTTGCTCCCAGGCACGCCAGGAGGCGCCTGCGTTTGTGTGTACATAGGGTGGGCGGGCGAGGGCACGCATGACGGCCAGGAGAGCGTCTTCATGTCTGCCGTGCTGCTCGCACACACCACCATCTATGCCAGCACGTCACGACAGGCATTGGCCCCATACTGGAGAGCTTGGACAAGCTTTAGCCAACATTGGCGCATGAAGCCTTCTGTCCTGCAGCATCATGACACCTGTCATGAACACCATGCAATGGCGATGATGATGATACTTGAGAGCTACGCACCCCTGGCAAGGTGCTTGTCCCGTAGCGGCCCTGCTGCCCACGCTGCACCGGCGGCTGCGGCGGCGTGGCGGGCGTGACAAAGGTGCCCAGCGCGTGCAGCACCGCAGGGCCCCCAGTGGCGGGGTCGATGCTGCGCAGGTCGAGGCAGTAGCCCTGGTCGTAGCGCAGGGGCACGCCTGGAGGGGGCTTCTGCTGCGGGCTCAAGCGCTGCGCGGATTAGCAATCGGATTGATGCAGAAGGATCGTAGGGTTGTTTGGTCGGTGGCAGGTGAAGCTAGGGGTTGCCAACTGGGGGCGGCGTGCTAAACGAGGCGCTTGCCCATGCTGCATTGTGGCATCTGCTGGCTAGACATGGCTGTACCAGATGTAAAGCTCAAGACACACACCCAGCCATTGCGCCACCTTGTACACGGTCTGGTTATCGGTGGTGCAGCCTTGCAAGTGTGTGGGGTCACACATCTGTTTGACAATCATTCAAGGCCCAGTCCATGTTCTCTCACCAGGACTGCCTCTGTGTTGCTGGTGCGTGTGAGCGAAGCGTTGTCCAGCGGCAGCACCGTCTTGAGGTCCATGGCGTCAGCGCTGCCAAACACGTACAGCTGCGGGCACGCACGCACGCACGCATGGAGCCAGCAGCACCGCAGGGTCGCGTGTGTGCAGCAAGCAGCGCCGCAAGTGGCGTCTGGTGCGGCCAGCTCTGGCAAGCAGGTGAGCAGGTGAGGTGCTGTGTGGTGCTTGCAGCTACTCTGCAGCGCGGGCAAACGTGCAGGTGGGTGGCCGCGCTGCACAGCCAGCAGGTGTGCATGACGCCGCACCTGCTTGCGCGTGACTCGTGGTGCGTCAGGGTTGCCGCCCTCGGGGTACAAGTAGCTGGGGGCGATGATGACGTGGCGGGGCTTGTAGGCGTGGGACATGCCACCCAGCGTGGGAGACTGCGCTGGCAAATGCACAGGAGCACCAGGCCACTATGGGCTACGCGCCCACCAGCGGATGGATGCGAAGAGCTGCACGCCTCTGGGCTACACACATTGGGGCCGGCCGGAAGCCTCTCCCCAGCGATCCCAAGGCCGACGAGGCGGCGGGGGAGCTGGGGGTAGCCCAGGGTTGTGTGCATGATGATCTGCTTGCCAGAGGTGGCCGCACCAGATGTAAAGCTCGACGCACATGGTGCTGCTCCCCTGCACCCTGCCTGCTCCCTCCACCCTGCCCGCCAGGCCCCCACACCAGCAGGACCTTTCCACTGCACCTGCACCCCGCCTAACCCCCATCCCCCACCCCGTGCCCCCACCCAGCCGCACCTTGACCTGCAGCGACCCCGACCACGCCGCCATGCGCGCCAGCCTCCTGGCCAAGGCAGGGCTGCCCGCCGCCAGCGCTTCATCCAAACAGTTCCTGTTGTGCGCGTTGCAGATCCACGGGTTGCCCTGCGCGGCGATGAGCAGCTCCGCCACCTGGTCCTGCTTGCGGCGTACGGCCTCGTGCAGCGCAGTGCGGCCTTGGGTAGGGTCTGGGACCACGTAGTTGACGTCCACCCGGTACTGCAGGCGTGGACAGGGCAGGCGTGGGCAGGAGCACCAGCACGAGGCGTCGACCCTGGAAGGCTGCTTGTGGAACCCGCGAGCAGGATGGAGCCATGGAGCTGGTTGCATGTGGGCTGCAGCATCTAAAGGAAGGGAGAGCGCCTGCACACCTGCAGCAGCAGCTCGACCATTCGCGTGTTGGCGTGCGCCACGGCCACCATGAGCACGGTGCGGCCCTTGTCGTCCACGGTGTTGAGCAGCTGCGGCGTCAGCAGCCCGTGCCGGCTGATGGTGGCCAGCGTTTGCTGCGTGTGCCAGTGCGTGCGTGGTGCGTGCCGGGTCGGCTGTACGGAGATGCGCCACAGCGCCTCACACGCCACAGGCGCTTGCCCACCCTCTTGTCCTCGCTATGCTGGCCTCCATGAGCTCTGTGCAGGCTCCTGCAGTGCTGATTTCCCGACTGTGTGCTGGCAAGAAGCTGCCCAAGGACGCCAGGTTGCCGCACCAGCGCGCGCGAGACGCACGCCAAGGAGAGCACCGAAATGCGCTCGCTCGCGCCATCCCTGGCTGCTGCTTTCGCGCTTGGAGGTGCGCTGTGCCGCCACGCACCTGCGCCTTGGTGCAGTCGTCGCTGTGCACCGAGCGGTGCAGCTGGTCCGCCGCGCTCTGTGCGTTCCCCATCTGTGAGCTGAGGTGTGTGCTGTGCTGCTCGCCGAGTTCTGCGAGTGGGCGTTGGTTGACGTCATTTTGTGTGGGATTGCCGTATGTGTGACATTGCGGCACACGTGGATTCAGGGATCTGCAGCAAATATAGCAGTAAGCGGCACAATCGCACGCAGAGGCACCCAGCAAGACCCAGCAAGCGTCACCAAGTCGCGTCCGGGTTAACGATTGAGATCCATAAGAGGAGTAAGGTTCCTCGCTCGCACTGCCTGATGGGCCTGACTAGAGAGGCAAGGTCATTCAGCGGGTAATGGGGCGATGTGCGCCCGGCACGAGGACATCATCATTTTTGAAGCGTTGAGGTACACCCCACCAAATGCATCCCCATCAAAAGACGTTGAGCACGCGCTCGATGCGCTGGCGGCACAGGGGGCACGAGGCGCCTGGCGGGAACTCCGAGCAGCAGGAGCGGCACACTGAAACGTGCACCGACACGCCGTGCTGCGGGCAGGCACACACGAGGAAACGCGGTGTGGACAACGCGTGGCAGCAGGTTAGTGAGCAGTTGTGGCACATGCCAGGCGCTGAGCTGAGATAGCTGAGAGACACAACACACAACAAGCACTCACTAAGAAGCCGACCTCCCTGGGCGCGCTCAGGCAGACGACGCACATCCTGTCCTCGCCGTCGCCCGCGCTGTAGCCCGTCGACCCGGCCGACGCGAGCGGTGCCGGCGACGTCGCGAGCAGCGGGGGCGCCGACGGCAGGGCCGGCTCACGCGGCGACAGGCCGCTCGCCACCCGCGCGGCGCGCGGCGAGGTGGGGATGGCGGAGGCGGGCATGGGCGCGCTGGCGCCACCCCACACGTGCGCCGTGCCGATGTTCAGCGGGCTGTCGTGCGACGCGGGGCGAGTCGAGGGCTGGTCCGCTCCGGTGTGGGCGGAGATGGCGCTTGCCAGGCGGCAGGCGAAATCTTCATCGGACTCGCCAGGCAAGGCCCGCATGCCGTCGACGAACGTCGCCGACGACACGTCCCGCCCCGCAGTGGCAGACCCGTAGCCCTGCGCTGGGTACATCATCCCGCCGGGCCCCGCTCCTCGCCCCCCGTCCACCACGCCAGCGGGGGGCATCGGCATGTAGAAGGGCGGCGCCCCGAAGTCTGAGACGGAGCGGCGGCCACCCTCCCCGCCACCAGTGCCGCCAGCGGACGGTGGCACTGAGGCGCCAAACGACGGTGCGTGCGCCAGTGCCATCCCCGTTGGAGCCAGGAGGGCGGCGCTGGGGACTCCTCCCGCACTGCCGGCGGGCGTGGGGTTGAAGGAGGAGGTGGACTGCGGCTGGGAGCTGGTGACGGAGGAGGTGAAGGAGTCGCCCAGGCTTGGCAGAGGAGGCATGTACGAGGCGCCCTGCACACACGCAGACAGTCGGGTGAGTGGGGTGAGCGCGTCAGGCCGCCAACTCACAGCGCGTGAGCTTGCACCCGCAGACATTTGCTGCAAGGGACCCCACTAAAACACCGAAACGCACCCGTGTCCAGGGCACCGCCCCGCCCGCAGCCACAGCAGCGGCAGCGGCCACCGCCGGCGCTGCCGATGCCGCCGCGCCCGCCCCTCCGCCCGCGCTGTTGACTGCAGGTGCGCTGAGCGGCCTGGGCTCGCTGAAGGCGCCGCTGGCGATGAGCGCGTTGAGCTGGTCCAGGTCCTGCATCGCGGCCACGCTGATGTCGCGGACGCGGAAAAAAAGGTTGTAGCCTCTGTCGTAGCGAGCGTACAGGTCGCCGGGCGGCACCTTGTGCGTCTGGTGTAGCCTCTGCGGGTAGGTTGCGAGTGCGATTGTGGAGGGAGAGGTGTACGTTGCTGGCAGGCGCAAGGGGCACTTGGCAGGAGGCAGGGTGGGATGAAGGCTGTGCGAGAGACTGGGAAAAGACTGACCAGCACGAGGTCCGAGGGTGAGGTGCGCGTGGCGAGCGCCCCGTCCATCCAGATACGCGCCTTGGGCACCATTGAGACGCCGTCCTTGAGGATCCACATCTGCAGATTGTGTCACGGTGCGGGCAGAGGCACGCACGTGAGGACAGGTAAACAGCAGTGTGGCAAGGCAGCCGTGACGGCGCTCACATTTCGAAGCGCGCTTCTTGCTTCATCCCGCGCACCTGGCAGCGGACGGTCCTGGGCTGCGTGGGCGTGGGGAAAGACAGGTAGGGCAGCAGCATGACGTAGCGCGTCTTGTAGGGAGTGGAGATGCCGCCCATGCGGCTCACCTGCGGGTGCGGGACATACGAACGGGGCACATATGTGCACACACCACGACTGGGGAGCGGCATGGAAGGCGTACCCCTGCATCAGGACTTGTTGTCTTTGGCTCGCGTGCCTTGTATACTGCTGCGAGACGTCTGATACGCCCGGTAGTTGGGCTCCGGCCCCGCCGAGGCGCCCAAACAGATGCAAATATCGACACACACACACACACACACACGGATGC
>QAXK01004860.1:0-14913 GCA_004335735.1 Chlorella sp. KRBP | reverse complement strand
CACCACTGACAACACGAGCGTAGTGGTGATTGACCTCAAGGGGGAGGCCTATTGGAACGCCATCGCCAGCAAGTCGGCAAAGCCGGGCGGGCTCTTCGGCGGGCTCTTTGGAGGAGGGCGCTGATGCGGGCGCACGCGCACGCACATGCACACATGCACGCTTGTGGGGGGCTGGTGGGAGAAGCGAGGTGGCAAGGCTTGCCCGGCAACGCTCTGGTATTGCCTTGCCGCGGGGTCCAAGTGCAGGCTGCACAGGCGTAGGCCAGAAAGGAGTACAGTATCTGAGGATGTTTTGGTGACGACCCGCAGTCTGGAACGTTGTGGTTGCGGCTTAGCACACCACGGTGCCATGGCTTAGCGGCGTGACGCGAGCGGCTGAGGCAGGCGAGTTGTGAAACATTTTACGTGTGAGCCTGTGCAGAGGGAGCATCGGACCTCCTGCTATCCCTGTGGACATTCAGCTGTGGGCGAGACGTCTAGCAGGACGCGACGTAGTCGTGATTTGCTGTGGCCGGCTGGCTGTTTTGGGCACTCTACTGGGCCATGCGCATCGTGACGTTTCTGCTTGGCAGAAAATGGCCTCCTAATCAGGCGTAAGGATCAGCACACAGGCCCGGACCGGAGCGCGCCCCAACATGCGCAACGCCGCGTGTTTGCGCATCCGTTAGACGCCCTTGTGCCTGGAGGCAGGCCCTCGCCTTTTTTCATGCTGCAACGTGCGGAGCGACCTTGGCTGGTGCCTGGACGCGCCCCCCTGCAGAGGCGGCGCTGCTCTATATCCATGTGCTGTGCAACTCCGAGAGGGGCAACTTGCAGCAGCGACGCGTCCCTGGCGCACAATCAATAGAGTGCGGAGGCTACAGTCAGGTACACAGGGGAGGCGTCAGGGAAGGCGCGTCAGTCATCCAGCGTTCGCCCAGCAGCCGTGTGACCGCTGGGGAGTCGTTGCGTTGTGGCGCAATGGTAGCGCGGGCGAGGTGGTGTAGTGTGGAGGGCAGCACCCGCAGGCCTGAGCCCTGCCGCTGGCCCCGATGCGCCTCCTTCAGAGCGCCTCGTCACGCCAGGTCGGCAGACTGCGGGGCACGCGACGCAATGGGGCAGTGTGCGCGCTGACGTCAGCCCAGGCTGGCTGATGCAGTGCGCATGGCATGCCTACAGTGGTGGATGTGTGCAGACGCACGGTGTGCCTCGGACATGCAAACACGCACAACGCTGCCACTGGCCGCTCACTGCTCTCCACTGTTGACTGATCCAAAGGACCAAAGCACAGCAGCCTCACCTGCAGCTTGGCCATGAGCGTGGAGATCTTGGCATCCTTGAGCCGTACCAACTGCTCCAGCTTGCGCACCTTGGTCTCGAGGATCTGCAGGTTTATTGCACGCAAACACACAGTATGCTTGTTTGCGCTGCCACGCCTCCCTCACGCGTCCATACGCCCCAGGAGCGCGTGCAGCACCACCACCGCGCATGCACCCGCGCCCAACTGTGTGAGGGCGGCGCACCTCGTTGGTCTCCCGGAGCTCGGCGATGATCTGCTCACGGTCAGCCAGGAGCTCCGCCGGCACCACGGCACCACCCTGCACACCCAGCAGCCAACGCAGCCAAGCACGTCAGCACCACGCCACGCGCACTGCTCTCCATGATTTCGTTGCACGGTAGGTGGTCGTGAGGCACAACGGTCACACCGTCGCGCACCTTGCTGGCGTGGCCCTTGGGCCCCCCATGCGGCGCCGCTAAGGGCGCCGCCACCGCCCCGTGGTGCCCCACCGGCGCGTGGCGGGGCGCCTGGTGCTGCTGGTGCTGCTGGGGCGCCATGGCGACCGGCGCGGGCGCATAGCTGTTCACAGGTGCCTCCTTGTAGACCACGGCGCCAGAGTGGTCCACCACTGAGGCGAGGGCGGGGCGCGTGGTCACCACAGCGGCGCCTGCTGGCACCATGGTGGGGCCGGTCGACGCCCTGCGGGCGTGGCAGTGCAACGGTGCGCGCGCATAGGAGGCTGAACCAGACCGTGGAGGCGCTGCCTTATTGGCGTGTGCTGTGCTGTGCAGGCAGGTGCGGCGAGAGGTGCACGTGGCGAGGTGCGTCGCTCACCCTGTGAAGCCCTCCTCCCGGCACTTGTTGATGCGCACACGCAGCAGCTTGAGCACGCGCTCTATTGCCCCAACCTGCTCGCACGCACATCACGCACATGCATGTGTTTGGTCATCATCATCATCATCACTACAGGTGTCATGATGCCGCAGCCGCCACGAAAGATCGCCAGGCAGGCCTCGTCAAGCAAAGGTCACGCCCGTGTGAGGTCGTGTCGATCCGTGTCCGCCTCAGGGACGCGTTCCCAGGCCCATTCTCGGTGCTGCCCCTAGGTTATGACATGCCCCTGCAGCCAGCTGCAAGGCATGGAGATGCAGCCGTCCAATGTTCATCTCACCTGGCAGTTGGCGATGGCCTCAAACTCGGGCTTGGAGAGCGTGAAGCCTAGGCGCTTGAACACCTTGTTGTTGAGCGTGTTCCAGTTGTACATCTTCTGGGCCGTGGCGTTGGCCGAGCTGCGCGGTGCGAGCAGGGGCGCCCGAGTCATGTCGGGCCGCAACCGCACTCGTCGCGCTTGGCTCCCCAACAACGCCGCTGTGGCGGGTAGCTACCTGTAATTGTGCAGCTCCACCAGCTTGGGGAAGTAGTGGCAGACGATCTCGGCGGCCAGCACTGCGCGAGTGGCGGGACATGCAGCCGGGACATGTCGCGTCGGCGCATGTGCGCCCGCTGCCGCGGAGGGCAGCCTGTGGCTGGCTGGCGTCCTCCACTACGACCCGCACGCCCCGTGCATGCTGCCAGTGCCGCATTTGCTGGCCGCTGCCGCGTGCACACACTGCTGAGGGGTCGAAGCCTGTCCGCGCTCCCTGCTGCCAAAGGGAGCCCGCCGCCAGGCCAATCACGCTCACCGCCATCGCTGAAGTCTCGCGCGATGTTGCGCTTCGGCCTGGAGAGCGGGATTTCGTCCACCTGTGGGCACATTTTGCGAATGCAGCATGTCCGCGACACGGCCCGGCGAACGACAGACGGTCAATTGGACACGCGCGACGCGAGCGAATAGCGCACTCACCCAGGTATAGAGCTCCTGCAGCTCCAGTTCGCTCACGTCCATCGCGGAGGACAATCCTTTGGGAACAAGAGCTGCAGAAGTGCCCAATGGAGCGCTGTGGAAGCTGAGTGTGGTGAGTATTGTGGACAGTGCTGCTGAGCGCGTCTCGTTCGTGCTCGCACGGCATGCAAAATCAGGGCTTTGCGTGTTGAGGGGAGCATATAAGCGCAAAGCTGCTAAAGCGGTGCTTCAAGTGATGCAGACCCCACTTGCAGGCCTCACGTAAGGTCTGGGGCCCCTTGGCCGGATGGCGCCGGCACGCAGCAGTTTGTGGCTCGTCGCTGCGCTGCTTCTGGTAGCATTGGCCACGCTCACGTGGTTTCAGCTCCACACCCACATGCAGCAGCAGGAGGTGCACTCCCACATCAGCAGAGGTGCGAACCTTTGGGGTGCCCGCTGCCTCGCCGGGGATGTTCTGGCCGACCGGCTGGCCCTGCCACCGCACACACGCAGGGGGCATGAGCGAGGCCACCAAGGAGCGCTTCCTGCAGCTCGGCGTCGACTGCCATGCCGCGCACGAGGTCCAGGTGAGGCGCCAGGTGCTCAGGCCCAGGTGTTCAGGCCCCGGGTGCACAGCAACGGGTGCTTACAGGTCAG
The DNA here is from genome assembly GCA_004335735.1 of Chlorella sp. KRBP. NCBI lineage: Eukaryota > Viridiplantae > Chlorophyta > Trebouxiophyceae > Chlorellales > Chlorellaceae > Chlorella > Chlorella sp. KRBP. The sequence goes on along the minus strand of QAXK01004860.1, from coordinate 11,176 downwards.
GTGCTGAGGCCCAGGTGCTGAGGCCCAGGTGCTCAGGCAACGGTGCTTGCAGGCCAGGTGCTCAGGCAACGGGTGCTTGCAGGCCAGGTGCACAGGCAACGGGTGCTTGCAGGCCAGGTGCACAGGCAACGGGTGCTTAAGGTCAGAGGTCCACCAGCACGTCCACCAGTCCAGGGTGGAGCACGATGCTGCACGCACCATGTTCCTGGCCATGTGCGCTGCAGGGCAACGAGGCTGCCGACTTCATCACTCGCCTGTCAGGCCTCACGCAGCAGGAGCTCCACCAGCTCAACCCCGGCCTTCCTCTGGGTGAGCGTCTTCACCTCGTGTGTGTCCCGTATCACGGCTGACGGGCCGGGAACGCTGCGGCGCTCAGCGACCGTGGTCTCTCTCTCACACTGGAGTCCTTGGCAAACCTGGCCTTAATACGCAGACCAAGCGGAGCTCACGGGTGGGCAGGTCGTCTGCATCCGCGGCGTATGGGTGCGTATGGTGGAGGGCAGCAACGCAGCCAGTACTGCCAGCGACCGGAACATCAGATCCGCCTTGGTATGCAGAAGCCCATACGCAGACAGTCGCACATGGCCACACTTTCGCAGCAGACGGGCGAGCATGCTGTGGTGTTGCGCTTGCAGGGCGTCAGCTCCACGGGCCCCCAATGGATGGTGTACCTTTGGCCGCTGGTGGCCGTGGGAGCGGCGTTGCTGGGCTTTGTGGGCTCTCAGGCCATTGCGGCCATGAGGCAGCACGCAGCGGCGCCCATAGCCAGCGACATTGGAACACCGCTGCTGACCGGCTCTGCCGCGTGATGAACCCCACTGCACTGTTTGCGCACGATTTGTCGAGCCTTGGCCAGCCGTACCTTGAAACCTACACACCCGCAGACTTCATCATGGTGCAGAGAGCCGGCTTGCGATCACGCTCGGCGCCCACGCTTGACAGCCGATGCTGGCATGCCAGCGTCACATGCCGCCGCCGCTGCAGCGTGACGCGCCGCCCGCCTGGCCACGTCCCTAAACTTCTCCAGCAGTCCCGCCGCCAGCCGCCGCACGCGCTCGTCAGCCCCGTCTCGCTTCAGGCGCCGCACCTGCATTGTGTAGGTGAGGCAATGGCGTGGGACTGGTGTGTGCAGCGTGATGCACCCACTGTGAAAGCTCCGCTGCGCTCGGCACGAGGAAGAAGCTGCCTGTGCGGCAAGAGTACGCACAAGCACTCACAGGCACGCCCACTTGGCTGCTGACGAGCTGGTCCATGCTGAGCTCCAGGCACGACAGGCGGCGCATGATGTGCAGCGCCTGCTCGCGGTCGTCCACACGCGCTGCGGCCGGCACAGGATCACCAAGGCACAGCATGGAGCCTGAGCAGCATGAGCCGCTGCTGCTGGAGCACGATTGCCAGCCGCAAGGTGCCTGTCCTGGTTTGTCCATTCGCGCGCCTGCTCCTTCGAGAGCCGCGCGCAAGGCCACGAGATCGGCGTGCTGCGCGAGGAACGAGCTGTGCGATAGCTTGTGCACCGCGCCGAGCTGATCCAGCCGAAGTTGCATCGTGAAAAATGAAAATGAGATGATACCAGACCCATCCTCTCCGCTCCCCCTGTACACGCAGCAGTAGCGCTCCACAGCAACATCAACAGCTTCCGCACGTATGTCCAAGTGTCGTCCTCTGTGCCAGTGGCGAATGCCCACCCTTTCTGTGCAGGGCAGTCAACCCTTGGCGAGTTCGCAGCCGCAGGTCAAGTGCAATAACCGTACGCCCATCACCCTCACGCGCTCCGTCAGCCACCTGTCGCTCCTATCCAAGCCAAGCCCATCACCCGTGCAGCGGCACGGACTCTGCCGGCCGCTCCGCATCCACGCCCCCAGCCCCATTCCCACCCGCCGCCCCTCCTGCCCCCACCGCATGCGCCACGTCGCCCCCTCCATGCCCCGCCGCGCCGCACCCCTGCACCACGTGCCCCTGCCTGCACCTGACCACCAGCTCCGAGTCCTTTGCCGCGCTGCGTGCCATCACCCGCCCCGCCATGCAGTCCGCCATCATGCAATCGTCCGCCATCTCCGCCGCAGCCTCCTGCGACTCCTCCTGGAGCTCAACACTGCTCAACCTCGAAGGCGGGGACGTGCTCCTGCTCCTACTCCTGCTCCGGCTGCTGCGACCACCTTCCGACTCCTCCCCAGCAGCCCCCGCGCCTATACTGGCGACACGCCCGTTGGTCGCCTCTCCCTGCGCGGTGCTGCCGTGGCCGCTGCTGTGGTCGGTTGCTTGCCAGGCGGAGGAGGAGGGGAGAGAGGTGGAGGAGGCGGTGAGGTCCGCGCCGCTGGTGCTGGTGCTGGCAGTGCTCAGCGGCACGAGCGGCATCTCCTGTGGCAACGCTCCTGGCAGGGGCGCTACTGGCAGCGTCGGTAATGCAGGCGTGAGCGGGCGTGCTGCGGGTGGTGAGGAGGCTCTTGATTGAGGTGGCAGGGGAGAGGAGGTGGAGGGCGCTGATGCCGTGGTGGTGGTGGTGGTGGTGGTGGTGGTGGTGGGGGTGGTGGTGGAGGCCGGGAAGGTCATGTAAGCGCTGTTGGGGGAGAACCAGTTGCGCGACACGCCTGCGCCCACAGGTTTGATTAGGACAGCAGGCAGGAAAGGTCATGTAAGCGCCTGTTGAGAAGAACCAGTTGCGCGACACGCCTGCGCAACAGGTTTGATGAGGACAGCACACAAGTCGTGCTCGTGTCAGCCAAAGCACTTTGCCGACGCAAGCGTGCAAGCGCGCATGCTTCGGGCTCCGTGTGCAGCGCATGGCCTGCATGGTAGCTCCATGGGAGCAAGCGGGCAGGTGGGGCGGTGGTGGGGGCGCACTCACCTCCCACAATCCTGAAGACGGTGAGGACCTTGAGCGTGCTCCAGATGGTGAGCGAGCTGACGAGGTTGTTGGAGGCCAGGGTGATGAGCACAAAGTACTGCACCACGCTGCCGGCAATCTGCAGGCACGCGACGGAACACCGCAGCATGACACCGCAACGCTCGCTTCCAAGCCTTTCCCCACCCCTTGTGATCCTCCTGTGCTGCAGCACCATGACACCTGTCGTGAGCGCCATGCAAAGATGATGGCGACGACTTCCAACCCATACGCACGCACATGTGTCCGGCCTAGCTTACGGGTGTGCTTCCCGTGCTCCAATGCTGGCTTTTCGGTGATCTGGTGAAACAGATAAAACAGGTCACGTCAAGTGTGCACCCCTCGAGTGTGCACGCACCTGCACGACAGACATGTAGTCTGTCTGCTTGGCCGCAAGCAAGGAGCCGTCCATGATGCTGGAGGCCGCGTCCAGCGGGAAGAGCAGGCACAGCATGGGCAGCGTGTGCATCACCTGCACCACCATCAGGCACACGCAGAAGCGCCTCGGCGTCAGCGTCAGCGTCAGCAGCATCACCTCTCAAAGCCAAGAGGCAGAATGCGCCTGCCAAGCACCACAGGCTGGGCGCCCCTCCAGCCCCTCACCAACGCCGCCCCCTCATCAGCCCCTCACCAACGCCACCCCCCCACCAGCCCTCACCAATGCCGCCCCCTCACCAACGCCGCCCCCTCACCAGCCCGCCCTGCTCACCTGGGACACCACCAGTGCGTCCTTGGAGAAGAAGCCCACGATGGGGTGCTGCAGCACAAACACCACGGCGCCCGCCACGGCGCCCACCATGACGCCCAGCTGCAGCACGCGCACCAAAATGGCCATGGCCGCCTGCCGGTTGTTGGCGCCCAGGTACGCAGCGCACAACGCCTGCACACATTTCCAGCCCAACATTCATGGGCCGTGGATGTGACGCATGCCTGTGACATGTCTGCGAATTGTGGGACCATCTGTTTGCCGTCACTGGCTCCACCAGATGTACAGCTCGACACACAAGTGCGCCACGCACACGTGCTTTTCACACCTATGGCCACACGGGTTCCGAGGAGGGATTGCGAGCTGCACACACGCGAGGCATGCCTGACGATCTTTCGTGACGGCTGCAGCATCATGACACCTGTCGCGAACGCCATGCAATGATGATGATGATGATGCCGCACACCGCTACAGGGCGTGTGTATCGTCAGGGCACCGTGGCACTTGAGCACACAGCCGCAGCACCACCACCACAAGTTCTGTTCTGGCTGTGGCTCGTCCATCTGCATGCCCTGTCATACCAACTAGCCAACTAACCCGCACCTGTGTTGCCACGTTGAGGCACTCAAAGAACTGGATGGCCAGCATCCACACCTAGCAGGATGCTAGGACGCACATGCAGCAGCAGCACCACCACCTCCCAACGCCCCGCACCTGTGTTGCCACGTTGAGGCACTCGAAGAACTGGATGGCCAGCATCCACACCTGCAGGCAAGACACAAGCGTAAGGGCACTGCTGGCCAGGAAGCAGAGCCCTAGCAGCAGTGGAGCAGAGAGCCCTAGCTTAACTTGCAGAACCTCTGGCACAGCGCTATCCAAGGATGTGCACATCACCAGCCCACCCAGCTGTAGCAGTCATTCGGCCGTCCACCCAGCCACCTCTCCAGCCCGCCCACCCATGCAGCCACATCCAGCCAGTCCGTCCACCCAACCAGCCCCCAACCCACCTGGCGAATGACCTCGAACCAGCCCCCAACCCACCTGGCGAATGACCTCGAACGAGGCCTGGTAGGCTGACCCGGCGCGCACGCACAGCGTGCTGGCAAACAGCACCATGCCAAAGGAGATGACGTTGCGGATCATCAGCACCAGGCCCTTGCGCAGGATGGGTGTCACGCTGCGGAGCGAGGGCGGCCGCGCCACGTCCTGCAGGCGCCAACGTACGCACGCGCACGCGTGTTGCGTTAAGCATGTTGAGCTTTGTATCTGGTGTGCGGCCATCTCTGGCAAGCAGATGCGCATAGATACAATCATCATCACGAACACAAATAAAGTGTGCGGTTCGACATGGCCTCACGGGACAGCACGGCAGCAAGGGCGTCATACGTCATACGCACACGCCGTGCGGATGCCTTGGCAGGTGCAGGCCTGCGCGCCGCACCACTCCGCACCTTCCAGCGCAGCACGTTCTTGCGGATGAGCAGCCCCCACAGCACGGTGGCCGAGACGGCCTGAGACAGCACCACGGCCATGGCGCCGCCCTTGACGCCCCACCCAAACACTGCGCAGCGCAGCGCGCACACGATTGTCAAAGCACATGCATGCCGCGGTCATGTGAGCCGCACGTTCAGTTCAGTTCAGTTCATTTCAGTTTCAGTTCAGTTCAGTTCAGTTCAGTTCAGTTTCAGTTCAGTTCAGGAGCGACCCTGGTGCTAGTCGCAAACCTCGGGCACACAAGGCGCCCGCGCACCGTGCAGGAAGAGGTAGGTGAGCACCAGGCTGCACAGCGCCGAGCCCAACGCTGCCCACAGGGGCGTGTGCGTGTCCTGCGCACGACGGACAGACATGCAACGGGTCGACAACATGTCGATGCCAGCTGACATCAGCACCTGCTCTCCCTTGTACGCGTGACAGGCGCCCTGGGCGCTTGGCTTTGTCCCTTTGCCACTTGACGCCCCGCAAGAAGAAAGCCTGCCTGCCCACGATCTGCCACTTGACGCCCCGCAAAAAAGGCTTGCCTGCCCACGAGCAGGCGCCCCACACGCGCACCTTGAAGCCCCGGTACGTGCCCGTGGCCACAAAGCCCACCATCACCATGAGCAGGCCCCAGGCACGGATGTGCAGGTACTCTGAAGCGTACTGGCGCACCAGGGGCTCGGGCGGACCAATCACTGCGCTCATATATCGATCAATCAATCATTCAATCAAATATGCTCGTGAAACGCGCATTGCATTTGACCAATCACGCTCGTGAAACGCGCATGCAGTTGGCACACTGTCCACCACCGTGGCTCCACACACCAGCACAGTGCACCTCCATCGCTTCCCTGAGGCCAAGCATCTGCGGCTGCTGGCCGCCTGGCTGGGCGGCATGCCAGTTGGGTCGTTAGGAAGTGGCTGGGGGAGCAGTTTGGCAGTGGAAAGCGGTTGGCCATGAGGCTTGGCCGCCCAGGCGCAAGCTGGTTGGCAAGCTTGTGGCTAGCTCTCTGCGCCGCTCACCTGCAATGATCCTGTCCCCTAGCAGCAGCAGCGCCAGCGTGTTGATGAGGCCCAGCGCCACCGCCAGCCACAGGCTCTTGGCACCGATGCGCGACACCTGCACCAGTGCGCACACGCCGGCACGGGCAGAAGCACACGTCTGGCACCACCCCATGGGAAACACTGCCGCATGATGCGGCTTGGAGACGTGCCCCCACTCCACAATGCGGCTCGGAGACGTGCCCGCACTCCACATCCCGCTCCACATTCCTTGACCCGCCCCCTGCCATTTCCTGCCCTCCAAGACGTCCCCCCACACTCCACATCCCGCTCCACATTCGTTGACCCGCCCCCTGCCATTTCCTGCCCTCCAAGACGTCCCCCCACACTCCACATCCCGCTCCACATTCCTTGACCCGCCCCCTCCCTTCCCCTGCCCTCCCCGCACCTCTGCCTTGTCACCCTTGACGTGCGCCGCGGCAATCTCGGGCGTGGTCAGGAAGATGAGGAAGGAAAAGACAAACCCGGCAAAGGTCACCACGATGGAGGCCACGCTGACGGCGCCCAGCTGCTGCGTGCCCAGGGTCCCAATCAGCCCTGCAGGTACATGGATGTGACAATGGAACCGAGGTCAGGTGGGTGGCTCTTCTGGCACGGTGCCAACCCGCTCTAGCCAGTGTGTGTGCAGGGAAGCAGGGCCGTGGAGCCTGCCGCAGCCGGCAATGCCATCATCATCACGCACAGCAACTGTGAAGTCGCGGTTCCCGCTCCCGTGGCGCGCGTGGCGCCCTGCCCACCGCTCGCCGTCGCCCTCGTCGCCCCCTGCCCTTCCTCACCAGTGTTGATGACGCTGATGCAAGGCTCCAGCAGCATGCTGGCCAGCGCCGGAAGGGCAACGCCCCAGATTTCAGAGTCGTACGAGCTGGGCCGCAGCGCTTCAAGTTGCTGCGCCAGCGGGGGCTCGTCCGCCGCTGCCGCCGCCGCCGCTGCTGCTGTCACGGACGCCCTCTGAGGCCCTTGTGGGCTGCCGCGCGGCCATTTATGGCGTTGTTGATGAGGTGACGGCGTAGCGTGTGGCACGACGTGTCGCCGTCTGTGCGCCGGCGCCCATGGCTGCGCTGCCCCTCCACTGGCCCTGGGGTCCCGCTCACTGGTGCCGTCACTGGTGCTGCAGAGCGTGCTGCACGCCCTGGTGGAGTTGAGAAGCGACGGTCCCACCACGCGCCATGGTGCCGACGGAACCAATCGCGCCTGCTTCAAAGCTGCGCCGGGCTGCAACGATGGGTTGGACGCTGCTGAAGAGGTCCGCACGCCCGAGCGCATCGCTGCTGCAGGTGGCTCGAGGTGGCGCCGCACGCAGCGCTAGTCCACGAGGTAGTGTGGCCGAGCGAGCGGGGGCGGCCAAACGGAGAGAGGGATGCAGACACTCGCAGCGGTACCGGTACGAGCCAGCAGGAGCGGTCGCTGCACTCCTTTGTTGCGCTGCTCGCTGCAAAGCGCGCGACAAGATTGTGGACGGTGTCAACCTGGCGCCGCTGCTGCTGGTGCGTGCGAATCGTAGCGAGGGTCGTGTCTGTGTGCACTTCTTTTGCGCAACTCAGCGATGCGGGTGGACTCGGGGTCGCACACCACGCTCGACCACTGCAGCAAAAGTATCTCCATTTGTGTGCCTGCAGAGTAGCAATGCTTTCGAGCTCCAGCACAATTGTGCTGGCTGCATGCAGGCTCTGGGCGCCAAGCTGTGCCTCACGTCCCGCACGTCATCGTCCCGCTTGCCGGTCAATTTACAATGCACAATACACTGCAGGCACGGATGCTCATCAGTGCCGCTGCCGCTGGTCCTCCCGCTCCTCCTCGTACTCGATCTCCAGCTGCCCCCGCCCCCGCTTCCGCCGCTGCTGCTGCTGCTTCGCCGCCGCCGCCTTTGCCCCCGCTGCCTGCTTCTTGCCCCCCGCCGGCAACGCCGCCGCCTTTGCCCCCGCCCCGCCACCCACCGCTAACCGCTTGGCGGCAGGCCGCGCGCCCGCCGCCCCTCTCCCCCGCTTCCCACCCGCCCCCCTCCCCTCCTCCTCATCCCCGTCCTCCGCCTCTTCACTGCCCTCCTCCTCCTCCGCCGCCCCATCATCGTCGTCCTCCTCCGCTTCCCCCTCGCCGTCGCTGTCCTCACCCTCTGCGATGTCCTCCAAGTCGTACGCGTCGCCGTCCAACAGCTCATCCTCATCCAACGCCACCTCGTCGTCGTCAAGGTACTGAATCTCCTCCTCATCGTCCTCCAACTCATCCTGCAGGGCGGGTGCCGACAATCATGATCACACGCACGCCACGTGGTTTCGTGTGTTTCCTGGACGAAGCGTGTGGCGGTGCCGTTGGAACACAGCAGCAGCGTGCTCCGCTGTCCCCACCCTGCCACCTGTGCCTGCCCACCTCCACCTCGCGCCCCTGGCCCCATGCACGCCCTGTGCCCTTAACCATGCGTGCAAGCCCTCACCTCGTCCTCCTCCTCGCCCTCGTCCATGACGTACTCGGTGCCAATCTGCTGCCCGCCCTCTGCCGCCTCCACCTCCGCCTCGTCCTCTGCCTCCTGCTGCTCCAACACCTGCACACGGCATCACACGGCAGCGAATGCACACAAGCCCTTGTGGCACCGCATGCGGCCCCAGGGCCAAGACCTCCAGACCTTTTGCCCTCAACCAACTGTGCAAGTCGCAGTTACAAGCCGCACGGCAAGCCGGTCTGCGCCTGCCTGACGCCACACGCGCCCGCCCACCACCTACTCTGGCATGTAACCCACAGCGTCCTGCCCATCACGACGCCCATCCAACAACAGCTCGCTCCCAAGCGCGTGCCCACCTTTTCGTACTGCTTGAGTGGGAAGTTGTAAATGTCCCCGTAGGTGCCCGACTTGAGGCGTTTGAGCAGCTCCGACTCGATGGACTTGTCCAGGCGGGCCGCCGTCTCGGCACGCTTCTCGCGCCGCTTCTCACGCTTCTCCGTCCTGCGTGGCGCGCAGCACAAGCGACAGACAAGAAGGCGCGCCCCAAGCGGCGTCAGTGGCGCACACCATGCCGCACGCGTGCACCGCCTGGTGAACCAGAGCCAGAGGCGCCGGTATTGGTATCTGCTTGCCAGACATGTCTGTACCAGATGCAAAGCTCAGCACACAGAAGAGCGCAAGGCACCCAACAGCCAAGATGCTGCTGCTGGGGCTGCTGGTCAGCCATCACGAGGAGCATCGGTCACCCTTGAGTGCTGCCGTAGCTGAGCCGGCCGCCGCCGCTGCCCTTGCTGCCCAGAGCGAGCTGCTGCTGCGACCGTGCCTGGAGCTGCTGCTTTGCTGTTGCTGCTGTCTCCCTCCGCTCCTGCTGCTGCTGCTCCTGCTGCAGCGTGCCACGCCCAAAGCCCTCTGCGTGCCGCCGGCACCTGCCCAGTGCTGCGCACCACCACCTGCACACCCTGCACCACCTGCACCCTGCCGCCACTGAAACATCTTGACCCCGCACACAGCAGACACCTGTAGCTCTACTGCTGCTTGTGTTGCCTCATACATACGCTCATCTGCTTGCCAGAGATCCCGGCCATCCCCAAGATGCAAAACTCGTTCGGCACACACCTAGCTGGCATGGTGATGAGCTTGGGCGTGGCCTTGAGCTCCAGCTTGCGCATGCGGATGAGGTACTGTGTGATCTTGGTCAGGCGCTGCTTGTTCTTGTGCACAAGGAACTTGGGCCAGTGGGCCAGGTGCTGGTCAACCTGCTCCAGAGCCTGCGCCACCACAGGCACGGTTCACGAGCATGTGTTCGCACCACTGTCACGCGCGCGGCACCACTGTTACGCGCGCAGTGTGTGCTCACGCGCAGCTGCGTACTGTGTGCTGGCCGCGCTGTGACGCGGATTCGTCATTCGTGCCGTCAATTTGATGTGCAGGCTGGGAGATAGCTGTGGTGCTGTGTGCCCCTCTTTGCAGCTGACCTGTCACTTCAGCAAGCTTGACCCTCTCCCAACCTCCCTCATCCTCTCCCTGACTCGGCTCGCACCTGTGCGTAGTTCTTCTTGAGCTTGATCTTTTGCCACATCTTCTTGGGCGTGTGCGCGCGCTCAATTGTCTTCATCAACAGGTAGCACTTGCCTGCGAGGTGGCACAGCGGTGACCAGGAGGTGCTGTGTGGGTGCAGGTGACCGGTGCGGTGCCTGCAGGATGGAACTCGACCGTGCACCCCCTGGCGGTGCGCCCTTGCGAGCCCCAATTGCTTCCACTGCTCATGTGCCCACTGGCCCACCCTGGAGACGACCCTTGCGGTGCACGCCCTCTTGCAGGTGCTGCAGATGGCCAGGTGCACTCCCTCGCACTCGCACTTGCGGGCACGCGTGAGCACGGGCGCCCCCACCCTTGTGGAGCGTTGCTGCTGCACGCACCGTTCTCCTCCCTGATGGTGGCATAGCGGCTGTTTGCCAGCGGGCAGCTGCTGCGGTTGCAGAGGCCCGTCACGTTGTACTCGTTGCGGCAGAAGTTCTGGACCTTGGTCTTGGCCTTGAAGCTGCAGTGGTGATGGTTGATTACCTGCGTGCGGACATGCGCGCGCGTGGTGCTCTGTTTGGCCTTCCTTTGGGGCGGCGGCACGGGCGGCGGCAGGTCGAGCAGAGCCTGGCCCCCAAGGCCCTGCTTGCGCCCGTCTGCACGTCTCGTCGCAGGTAGGCCCTTGCCTGATTGCGACGCGCGCGCTGCAGCGCCTGTCGCGTGCGCGTGTGCACGGGACCATCGCCCGGCCGCTCTCGGGCCTCGAGCTCACCTGCCAGATGACCTCGTCGTGCTGCATGGCGACGCGCTGCTACCTGTAGCAGCCGCTCCTGCGCCCAGCTCTCCTCCTGGTGACTGCTCTGGCGCGACGACAAGCTCCTCTGGAGTAGTGTGCAGAAGCCGCTCGCTGGCACACGATATGCAGAATGTGGTGGGGCTGCTGCTGAGTTTGAGGGCGCTGAAGGCACTCTCCTCTTGCACCCGTGCGCGGGGCGCACATGGGCGGGCGGGGCTTCGTTCTGTGTGGTGCAGCCGGGGCCGGGGTCAGGATTGCCTCACACGTCCTTTGCCTCATGCGCACACGCACACAGTGCAC
>QAXK01004856.1:0-11423 GCA_004335735.1 Chlorella sp. KRBP | reverse complement strand
CAGCAGTGCCAGCAGCTGCCCTGGTTCCACATCAGACAGCAGCAGCTCCTGAGTCACGTTGCAGACCCCATACAGCACAGCACCCAGCAGCACCAGGCTGTCACCAAGCAGAGGGTATGACCCACTGCTGCTGCTGCTGGCATTGTTCGAACTGCCTTTCAGCAAGTCAAACAAGCCTGTGGGTGCACCACTGCTGCTGATGCTGTTTCCAGCTGCAGTCTTTGAGTCACCTAGCACCAAGACAGCCAACCCTGATATACAGCACACAGCCCCAATGTAGTGCCCAGGCTTGTACCTAGCTCGAAGCAGCAGCCAGCTGAGCAGCATGACCACAGGAATGGTGAAGCAGTCCAGTAACGTAACACTTGTAAGGCTAGTGTACTGGTAAGCCCTTGTGACCAACACATTGGCTTCGACATCAATCAATGCAAGTGCTGCAAAAGAAGGCCAGGAGCGCCGCAACCGCGCCCATTTCGCCGCTGCTGCTTCTAAGCTGCTGCTGCTGTCTGCTGTGCCAGCTTTGTGTGCTGCGAGGTCCTGTCTGTGCCTGATGAGGGGCAGCAGTATGCTGACCGTGCCAAACACAAGAGCCAGCAGGCAGTAGTTGAGGAACGCCTGGGTGGTGGGTGCATACACGCCTTGGTTGGTGAGGGCCTGTGAGCTCACACCTGCAACACAACAGTTGCACGGGTACAATCAAGGTGTGCTACCTTAGAGTCATTGCATGGCACGCTGTACCCTACCAATGTGCCAGCTGCATCCAAGACAGGCGATTAGACAGCCAGCACTGAGGAGATCCCGGAAGATGTGCATACACCTTACCTGTGGTAGCAAGTGCTATGGAGAGCACTTGTGTGATGAGCACAGCATACAGCAGTGCTTTTGTTTTGGGTTCACTGCTGGTGCTGCTGCTGCTGGTGCTGCTGCCTGAGCCCATGCCAGCTTGAGAGCTCATCTGAGTGGTGTGCGCTGCTGCACAAACAATGTCAGATACATGTAATGTCAATGGGTGAATGCGAAGTTCGCTCTTCTAGACCCACAGATTGATGAACTCCCTCTGCACACCTACCATGGTCCTCACTGCTGCAATGTACCTCCATACGCCAGACAGCGTAAGATGCCTATCGGACTGGTCTGGGAGAATGTTGAGGAGACTCAAGTTTTCATTTCAGTATACTGATCTATTTGAGGCATTGCGCGAAGACCCGTGCAGGCACCGACAGCTGAGATCGCTGGCCAACTGCTTCTTTGCGAGCGTCGGCTCTGTTTGCTGTCTGCACACAATCGACTAACAGCGTGTTACTTACATCTCAAACATGCTGGCCGTGGTCAAACCACGCCTGTCAACACGTGGTGTGCATGTGGCGTTCAAATCAATCGTAAGCTGTGACAGGCTGGCAGCACAACAAGGTCAACCGGGTACACTAGCTCATGGCGCCAGAAACATCCTGTGACCATGCCAGTCACCCAAGTTCGCTCGAACACCCAACCATGATCAACAAAACTCGTTGAGACCAAGACTATCATAGCTTCTAGTATGGCCACCTTGCTGTTGTGGACGACCTTGTGCTGTCTTGGAGGACCTTGTGGGTATGGTGACAAGAGGTCCAAGACAGCACAAAGTCGTCCACAACAGCAAGGTGGCCATATTCGAAGCTACGATAGCTCATGAGCAGTGCACCACCTGACCTTGAGGTCGTATTGCTTTCCTATCCATGTCTTCTTCACCTCACGCTATGGACTCAACAAGTAAAAACATTGAATTCACAGCCAATGTGCCAGCACTGGCTGTCCGCAGCATGGGCCATGGCAGTGGCTGTTCCAGGCAGCGTATGTTGGGAGTCAAACAACAACCGCGACAGTCCAGACAATGCGACAACAAAGCAAGGGACACCTTGCATGAAGTTCCTTGCAGCAGGTCAATCTGCATCACCACAGCTTGGATTCACCAGAAACTACCAGACAATCTGAGAACAACACCGTACATCCGGCATTGGGTTGCAATGCAGAAGACACTTCAAATAAGAACACTCTGGCAGCAGCATCTGCTGCACCCTGCAAGCTTGCACGTCAGCCAAGTCGCCTGCAGGAGTCCACACCCCTGCTTCAACTCTGTATCTGTGGGGGCATGGTTTTGCGCATCTCTGCGATGTCGTCCTGGCATCTGTGGCAGCTGCACCTGAAGCCGTATGCAAAGGCCAGGTACTCCTGCCTCACATCCACCTCCTGCTCAGCATCTGTGTAGCTGATGTACAGCTGCTCCCCGGCTGAGATGCGCCGCGCCGCTGTGAACACCGCTGTGCCGTCATTGTTTGGGAAGTTGATGTTGACGCACGGCTCACACGAGTGGTTGAAGAGTGAGGCCAGGAAGTACAGCGCGCTGCCGCTGCTGCTGTCCGGCTGCACCATGGCTGCTGCTGCTGCATAGGGGTTGCTCCAGTCCATGGGCAGCACTGCATCCACCTTGAAGGTGTTGAGGTGCAGCCGAGCCAGCACAGCCACGTACCTGTGCACACGCACACAAACACACACACGCACACAGAGCCTTTATCATTCTCAACACACAGAGCCTTTGCGCACTCAGTGACAACACCGTGTGGCAACCCACACGCATCAAGGCAGGTTGCACCACCACATCTCCCTAATGACACCCACAGCCACCCAACAACAGGCAACAGTATCTGAGCACGCATCAGTATCCAATGAATACGGTGCTGCCTGCTACATGAGCTCATGAGTGCCAACAGCCAAAAACCCCACTGGCTCCTCACCAGTCGATGTCCAGCGCTGCTGCTGCGGCGGCCAGGTCCTGGCCCTCCTGTGGGTCCTCTCTACAGTCACACGCGGCTGACAGTGCAGCCAGCAGCAGGTGGTGGGACTCCACCCAAGGAACAGGTGGGGGTGGGGGCACATTGGCAAAGCACAGGAAGGACAAGGGGGATGAGGGGTCCTGCTGGCTGGCAGAGCCTACAGGGGGGAAGGGACAGACAGACAGACAGCAGCAACGGGGGAGCGATGGAGGATTGGCAGGCGAGGGGAACGGACAAACATTGCAGTTGTGGGAAGCAAAAGCAGGCAGTCTGTGTCACCTGTCTGCTCAGCGGGCGCATACAATTGCGTAGTGCAAATGCAATGCATTACAATTGTATACTTGCATGTATACTGAAGGGGCTGCATGGTGCTGCTGCTGGCAGCTGCAAACTTGGATGACCACTGCTTCACCACTGTGTGTGGCCTGTACAGCCAATGTCTGAACACATCTGCTGTGTTGATTGTTGCCATGCTGAAGTGCTGCTGCTAGTTGTCCATGGGGGCATGCTCAATGATGGATGCTGCCTGTGTGGCTCACCATTTTGGCTCAAGCTGCTGCTTGCGCTTAGCCGGCCGATCCCTGCAGCTTGTCTTGCGCCTGCCCTGCTGCTGGTGTTGCTGATGTAGCTGCTGCTGTTTAGGGGACTGCCTATGCTTGTGCTGGTAAGGCTGCCTGTGCTGCTTCGATGCATGCTGCCTGCAGGTGCTGCTGCTGCTGATGCGTCAGACTGATGCAGCGCCCTCTGAGCGACCATGAGGGCCAGCCTGTGTGAGCAGCGACAGGGGGGACAGAATAGTGGAGGTCAATTGCATGTAGCTGCCGTCAGAAGCCCGACATGAGTGAAGCAGGGACAGTGCAGTTATGCTGCAGAGCAACAGGCTGTATTGCGCACTCGACTGCATGCCTCAGCCGGAGCACAAGGTGAGGTGCGCTCTTGAGGAGTCACAGCACTGCAGGTAGTGCATGCCACAACTGGCCTGGCTGCAGTTGCCTTGCCCCTGACTCCCACCTTGCAGCCATCAAGGGGAAGCGTTCGCCATGAACTTCGCAGTACCGCTCCAACTGCGTGAGGTTGACTTGCGACTCCAGGGCATAGTAGCTGGCATGTGCTGCTGCTAGGCAGGCCTGGCTGCAGAACAAGCCGCTGCGTGTGTGGACAGCTGCTTGGCCTGCGTCTGCTTGCCCCTGTGGCAGCACCTTGAGGCAGTGGTAGCACACCTGCTTGCGTTTGCTGCTGGCTGGTATACACAGGTATGGCTGCTCGCTAAACAGTGCCTCCCCATACTCCAGGTCCCTGGTGGCAACCAAACCACGGCCTTGGCCTGCTATCTGCACACATAAAGGTTTACAAGAGTGATATGGAGCACGCATAGGCGAACAATAGGCAGTATTGGCAGCAACTCAGAGCAATGGTGCCCCATCACTGTCAGCAACTGTCAGCAACAGCAGCATAAGCATGCATCAGCTCATGAAATACCTTCTGCACTTGCACTGGGGCAGACTGTAAAAGTTCATACACAGCCGGTGGTAGACTGAGCGATGCTCTTTGAGACGAAAAGAGTCTCTTCAGCCACTTCAGGCTGGTGTGCTTCATGAGGAACAGACTACTGTACCAAGAGAGCAACGGTAGGCCGCTTGAACATGCGACGTAAACTTTTAAAACGACTGGAAGGTTGCACAGCTGCCCTCGCCTGCTTGAACGTGCGCATGAGAGGCTTCCGAGACTCCCGGGCTTGGAAGGGTGACAGGAGTGACAGTCCAACCACCTGCGGCACCAAAACCGCCGCGACGATGGCTTTGTGAGGAGCAATACTTTTGTTTCTGGTCAGCACAATGCGTTGGCGGTCACAGCGTTCCTAAATCTAATCAGGCTGCCTAGTTTCAACCCAATTGCCTCTGTGATCCAGGACTGTACAGTAGATGCACATGAATATATTATCTCTCCTGACCACACATTTAAAGACCACGGCTTCTCCAACCTCTTATGATTGCAGCTCTCTGTAGCACGCTAGCTGCATGACTTCAGGCATTTCGTCTGGGGGTGTTTGGTGGCCGCTGTTACTCTCCACCTTGGCTGGTCTCTCGACATCCATTGGGGCCTTGATTGCGATCAACTTGTCTCCAGATGAGTCAACCTTGGCTTTTCTGCTGGGTTCAGCAGTCGGTGTCATGTCGACAGTCTCTATTGCAGAACTGTGGTGGCACAAAGCAGTCCAGCACAGCAACTGGCTGGGCATCACAACAGCAGTACTGGCGGGGGGTGTGGTGTTTGCAGTGCTGGACCCCTTGCTGCCTAAACCAGTAGAGCCACAGCACCTGGTGCAGGGCAAGGTCTGCCAACAAGAAGAGGAGCCTTTGATGGTGCAGGTGCAGCTGGACTCGCGACCACAGGTCACACTGGGTGAGGGGTTGGTTGATAGAACATGTTCCACAAGCATAGGTTATGCGGGTCTCTGTGGCAGTGCTGTTGAACAGCACAGGCGTTCCTTCATGCTTGGGGGCATAACTGAGTCATGGCATCTCACAACTGCGCCCAACACTTACACTCACTCAAGCCAACACAGCCTCACCCACAGCATGTGTTTTGACCGTGCACCGCCGCCACAGCTACCAGTGTCAAACGCCAGAGCTTTGCACCCCGACAAGCTGGCGGCAAACTCGCGGTTGAGACAGCAGGACACAGCCTCAGCAGTCCAAAGTCAGGCAGCCCCAAGGCGCTTGCTGCAGCAACACAGGGCTCAGGGAGCATGAGCAGCAGCGCCAGCAACAGTGGGACTGGTGCAAGCCAAACAGCATCTCAGGTTGACCATGGACTGACTGCAAGCAACGTACATAGTAGGACATTCGGCAGTGACAGCAGCAGCCATCATCAACAGCAGGGTGGCGAGGCCTTGCGTTGTCAAGGAGATGGCAGCAGCAGTGTCAGCAACAGCAGCAACCACGGCAGCATACAAGGGCAGTTGCAGCTGCTGCGGGCACACCATGCCGGCCTGATGAGGTTGGGTATACTTATGGCGCTCACCATGTAAGTGAGGCCATGCAGCAGCATCACATATTACCATGAAGGGGGGGGATGAAGCATGGTTGCTCCGTCAAGGTACCCCTCCTGGTGTACTTAAGGTGCACTAGATCGTAACCCGTGGCAAATGCCACGGGGGTGTTTTAGGGTCGTAGTCTTGGGCCAAAGTTGTGGGGGTGGCATTTGCCACGGGGTGCGATCTAGTATGCAGGGTTGCAAGCAGGTCGCAGGGTTGGCATCAGGTCGTTCAGGACACATAGGGTTGTCTATGTCTGCTGCCAGGTCGTTCAGCACACATAGGGTCGTATGTCTGCTGTCAGGACGTTCAGGACACAAAAGGTCGTTCCAGTCCCATGCGGTCCGCCCAACAACACAGCTGTCAATCATGCACCGTTTCTGATGACACCAACTGCGGATATGTTGTCATGTGTGCTGCAGGAATGTTGATGGCCATGTTCACGGACCGGGTATTTCTTATGAAGCACGAAAACAACATCACGGACTACCTCAACTTCCACTGGGATGTGGATTTCAGCAAGTATACTGCACTCTACAGCGACGCCTGCATGTGCAGCGTCAGTGACCTGAACAGGCTCACACACCCAGGACTGGACTTCTGCCCCGACTTTTCTGAGTCGTCCAACACCGCAGATGTCACCGTCATGGAGTACACCAGCTACGATTATGACGTGCCGCTGCTGCAAGTAAACCCTGCGCTGCGCCAAACCCTGCAGCGGCTCTTCCCTGGAGGCAACATCTACCATGAAGTAGCGACCAGGGTGTTCAGCTTCTCGCAGCTCGTGCAGCGTACCGCAGCGCAGTACAGCCCTCTGGCAAACGAGTGCCTGGTGGGCGTGCAGATGCGGTACCGCAAGCAGGAACACAAGGCGAAGTACGTCCCCGTCACGGACTTCGCCACGCAGGTTGCAAGCATTGCAAAGGGCGTCGCTGGCGCAGCGCCCGGCAACGTCTTTGTCGCAGCAGACGTGGCTGTGTACAGTCAGCTGGCGGCGGCCCTGCCGGGGCGCACAGTTTGGTGGAGCAAGGAATCTGAGGCGTCGATCACCAGCGACAACAACCTGGGCAACCCGGGGAGTGACCTGAGTGCCTTCTTGGACCTCTACCTGCTGACCAAGTGCAAGCAGCTGGTCTGCACCGCTTCCTCAACGTTTGGTTCTGTTGCTGCAGGGTACGCGGACGTCGTGCCGGTGTATGCCATCAAAGCGGTGCATGACAAGCCGTTCTACAAGCCCTTCTTTTGGAAGGGCCTGACCTCGGAACCCCACCTGCATAAGGCGGGGCGCGGCAGCCAGTTTGCCCTGTCAAAGGCCAACCTTGCGCTCTTGGCTGCTCACCACACATACTGGGCACAGCTGCAGCAGTGGCACTTCTGACGCCCTCACCACACGTTCTGTGTGCAGCTGCAGCAGTAGCAATATAGACCTGCTGTGGCAGTGTGTGGGCCTCCCCACACCAGGTGGCTGCATGAGTGGTGACGGGGGCAGATTGGTGTGTTCTGGGGCGAGTTTTTGAGCATGTTTTTGGTGTGGACATAGGGTAGGTGGGTTTGTGTGTGCCGCATATGAGCCGCTGTTACAACTTACGTGTCGAAGAGTGCAGGCTTGAACTTTTTGGTCAGCAAACCACACCAACAGTGAGACGTGGGGGATACACTGCATGTGTGCATGGCTTCAGGAGACTGAGCTCCCATCCCAGCTATGAGGCGCATTGCCGAGTGTTTGGCACAAACCATCGTGGCTACCCTTGCCTGACTTGTCTCTGTAGCAGGCTTCACCTGTGCATCACCCGCAACAGGCTGAGGCTTCCATACCTCATACAACACTGCATGAGGTGGGTGAACAGCATGCTGGGGTGCGACTCCCCCGTTGTGCACTACGGCATCAGCATTGCCATCACAACCACACTCTCACAAGCAGTCACACTCACCAATGCATCTTGGGACATGCCCTGTCCTCCACTTTGGCAGCAATGCCATGCGGGCACAACATTTTTTGGTGTGGTGCAATGTGCGCTGCAACATGTTTCCGTGTGGGTCGACATGCATGGCTGCGGCTTGCATCCGCAGCGGTGGTGGTGTTGTGGGTGCCACGGTGCCACAAACAAGAGCGGGTGTGCTCACGGTGTCTGATAAGCCTTTTTACTGGGGTGGCTAGACATGCTAGCTAGCCAGGATTGCATGTTTGTGCTGGCAGCTGCAGCAGCACACTGAGTGAGTACAAGTTCCCAGTGAGTACAGCTGCCACACGTGGTTACTTACATGTGCTGGGTTGCCGGAGGTGCGCTGTGCGCCTCACGAGAGCTCAGAGAGGAGCGATTGGTGCAGATGGGTTGAAGATTGTGTCTGGCCTCATCAGCAGCTTGAAGCACCTGGCTGCTTGAGGGCGTGGCCTCATTGACTGGACTCTCAGTCTGATAAAAGCCTCATAGGTGGGAGTCCCAGGAAGTACTTGCCGTACTTGTGCTTGATTGACCCTACACTTGCAGTCGCTGCAGCACAGCGCAAAGGTGTCAGAGTGGGAAGGTGTTGGAGCTGCTTGGTCCGGCCACTCGCCATTCACCGGACAGCAGCAGCTTGGAGCGTCACTGCCCTTGCCCTTTGCGCACACAGCAGCTGGCTGCTGACGTGTGTGGCTTGTGTACTAAGTGAGCAGTGCAGCCAGGGGTGTGTGTACCTTGAAGGCAAGAGGGAGATCAGTTTTTGGTGGTGGCAGTGCAGGAAACACAACCCGGTTGTTTTGGCCTGCACAGCGCACTCCCCTTGTAAGCTACCAGGCGTGCCTGATAGGCTCTTGACCCCTCCGTGTGGAGTGCCGTGTTCGCAACTTTCTTTTTCAGTGTGGCTAACACATGCATATGGCATGCAGGCTGCATCTGGTTTTAGGCTGAAGGAAGGTGTGTTGCCTTGTGTCCACAGTGCGCAGGGCAGCATGCCCTGCGCTTGCCGTCCCTGCCTGAGGAGCAATGCCAGCCGGTAGGCAGGTGTATGTTACCAGTCGTGCCTGTGTCTGCAGGCTCTTGCTGCGGTTCTTGCTGCAGCTCTTGGTGCTGTGTCGGTGCAGCATCGGGTATTTCTCAACACTGCTCTTGCCGCTTTGATGTTGCTTTGAGAGTCCCCGCACTGCTAATTTTTCGGTGGCCTGCACATCCCTCAGTGCCCGTACCACTGTGCCATGCGTGCCCAGGGTGGTATGTTTGCTTGTGGCTGCATGGCCCGCTGCCAGGCTGCAGTGATGACCACAGACAGGGTGCGATGTATCTGGCTACACCAGGCTTCAAGCTGTCCAAACAAAGTGCCGCCGTCTTATCGACCTGTCGTCTTGTGCAGCTACAGTGGCGCTGCTTCTCTGCTGGTGCTGTGTCAACATGTAGTTGAATGCAGGTGCAGAAGCAGATCGTGCTGAGCTGAAAGGCACACTGCAAGCCTTGCTCAGCAGCGCTGTGTGCTTCGTTGCTACTGTTATGCCACACATGACCGAGTCCGCCTGGTACTTGATTTGTTGGTGCCTTGTGCCGCTGACCAAAACACTCAACATGTAACGTGCACTCGTGTTATGTAACAGCTGCTTTGCACAGAGAATGGAATGGGCAGCAGTACACTGCTATGGTGGCACAAGGGGCAGTGCTACAGTAGCTGCCACAATGTTGCCAGGCTGGCAGTTCTCGGGTACCCGCTGGAGAGAGACTGGCAGCATCAGACACTTTGTCAAAGCCCCTCATGACTGGCTGATTGAACGCCATATCGAATTCCATGGCATCTGCAGCCTGCAGTTGGCCAAAACTGCCCAGGCCTTCAAGGCCAAGCTGGCCCTGACCGGTAAGCAGCTTAGTAATCGGTATCAGCCACGTGTAACCAAGCAAGCATCCAGCCCAAGCTATGGACAGTGTATGTGCTGCATGCAATAGCTCGTGGATGGTAACCGTTGCAAGAGGTGTGCCAGTAGCGGCAGTGCTATGGCTGTGCCGGAACTTTTCAAGGCGTACAGCGTCGCCCTGCTCTCCCTATTGGCCGGTGCAGCTGTTGTGCACAACGTGTACAAGCCAGATCTGGTAGGTCTGCATGCAGCCGTGAAGCGCAGAGCAGAAATGTTTGAGGCCAACCGCTGATCACCAACTGCTGTTGGCTTGTGTGCCACTGCAGAGGTTGCCTGTGCAGCCATCAGGCCAAGAGACGTCAGGTACCGATCAAACAAAGCGCCAGTAGCCATCTCCTGCGTCGAAAGCAGCGGCCAAGTCGGACACAGGGCCTCATCTGCAGCGACCTTCAGTACTTCAGGTGGTGTAACAGCTGCTGTACCCAGCAGGATGGCCACAGACATCTTGGAGCATACAGCTGCGGAGAGCAGCTACAATGGATCGGAGGTGAGCTGCCTTGCGTGCCTGCATGGTCATACATGCGGAAACATAGGTACCAGCACACCTACAGACATATGAGATACTGTTGTAGCTGTTGCTCAAGCCGCATCCCATCACGTGCACACATGGTCCTGCATATGCGTGCTCCATGTACCAAGGACGCCGTGTGTGGAGGCTGGTACAGTAGCTGCCGTCAATGGCCAGCACACGTGCTTGTCCTGCCATCGCACTGCACCGCACCCCACCCCACTTTACGCCATGCAAAAGCGACACCCCACCCATTCCCACGCCATTCCACCACATGCAACAACACAACGACACAGCAACACCTCACACACACCCGACTCCACCCCACCACATACCATACGCCAACACACCATATCCCTCACAACACCCCACACCACTGACTACTCCCCACCCCACCACACCACACCACACATGTCAACACACCACATCCCTCACAACACCCCACACTCCACCCACACAGGATGAGGGGCAGGAGGCTGATGTGGAGGCCAGCATCTTTGAGCAGTACCTCACCGTGTGCGACCAGGGCACCGTCGACCCAGAAACGTGAGTGCAGGGGTTGCGTACGCGGTTGCAGTTGCGCCACAGTGTGATGCAGCCTGTGCCACGCTCTAATGAGCAGCTGCGTATGACAGCGGAAGTACTTGTCTGCTATGCAGGTGCGGCGTTGGTGACACACGACATGGCAGCTTGATGTGCCAGCGGCATGCGCACATGTCAGGCGCATGCAGCAGCTGCTCTGGCTTGTTTCCGAGGGCTGGGCGTGTTCCTACACAACAGTAGCGGCATGCCGCTCACATCAGCCCCACATAGCAGCTGCCCATGGTTGCAGCCCAGCAACTGTGCTGGCAACAAAACAACCCTTCCCCGTCCCTGCCGGTGTGTGCATGCCCGCTGCTGTGCCTGTGCCTGTGCCTGCAGTGATGCCCTGTTTGCCAAGGGCCTCCTGCGTGTGCAGCAGTACCTGGCTGGCGGCCGGGACAACACAACCTGCCCCATCTGCCTCGGTGGCATAAAGCCCACAGAGGCGATTTGGGCATGTGGCAAGTCCTGCTTTGCCCTGTTCCATATGCCCTGCATCCAGGTGAGGCACCCCTCAATTTTGTGGGCGAACAGTGTCTTCACGCACAGCACTTGCCAACAAAGCGCTGAGCACATTATGCACACTCAAACTCAACATGTTGGGTTGCA
>QAXK01004850.1:0-11499 GCA_004335735.1 Chlorella sp. KRBP | reverse complement strand
GCTGCCGCACTGGCAGCTGCAGCAGCAGAAGCAGAGGCCAAGGCAGCAGCAGAAGCAGAGGCAGCTGCAGAGGCAGCAGCAAAGGCAGAAACAGCGGAGCAGCCGCCCCTGCAGGAAGAGCAGGCAGCAGCAGCTGTCAGGCGGGAGGCTGAAGGCCAGCAGCCGCACAAAAGAGACCGCAGCCGCAGCCCCAGCACTTCCAGCAGCAGCACTTCCAGCAGCAGCGGTAGCGGCAGCAGCAGTAGTGGCAGCGACAGTGACAGCGATAGGGGCAGCAGGGAACGGCCCAAGCTGCGCCGGCCTGCCAGGTCACCTGAGCCCAACCTCAGGAGGCCTGCTCGCAGCAGGAGCAGGAGCAAAGGCAGGAGCAGGAGCAGCAGCAAGGACAAGGGCAGGCACAGGAGCCACAGCAGGAGCAGGGACAGAGGCAGGGACAGGGGCAAGACAGGGAGGCAGGGAGCCGGGCGCGAGCAGCACAATGGTGCGCACAAGCGCAGCCGCAGCCGCAGCGGTGGCCGCAGCAGGAGTCCACAGAAACGCAGCCGCCAGTGCAGGAGTCGCAGCAGGAGCAGGAGCAGAGGCAGGGGCAGGGGCGTGAAGGGGGGCAGTAGGGAGGCAGAGCAGCGGGTCATTCACCAGCGGGACAACAGAGGGGGATATGACAGGAGGCATGACAGCAGGCAGGATGGGAGGCAGCAGGACCGGCTGCTTGATCGGCATGCAGCTGCAGGCACCCCTGCTGCCACTGGGGTGGCGGATATAGCCGCCAAAGCAGCAGCGATTGACGCAGCAGCAGCGGCGGCGGCAGCAGCAGCTGAGCCTGAGCAGCCGCAGCAGTCTGGCTGGCTGGTGAAGCTGGAGGTGTCCAAGCCTGAGGGGATGGTGGGGCACCTGCTGCTGGGCCCTATGAACATCCACCAGCGCGTGGTGTTTGGCAGGTGAGCTGTGTTCGACTGTGTGGATGTTAGGCGCGTTCAATGTGACAGGTGTTGAAGCAGCGGGAGCATGCATGGGCGGGTGCATGGGTGGTGCTGGTGCTGGTTGCAGCACCAACACTGCTGAGGTGCAGTCAACTGTCCCTTGCTGCAGTGCCGTGATTACGCAGTGGTTTGAGCTGTGCTGACTTTGTTGAAGCTTTGTTTGCGCTTGTACTGCAGGGCTCCTGCCTGCAATGTAGTGCTGGAGCACTTGTCCATCTCACGGCAGCACGCCCAGCTGACAGTGGACTTGTCTGGGTCAGTCTGTGTCATGGATCTTGGCAGCCAGCATGGCACGAAGCTGAATGATGCGTGGCTAAAGTCGCAGCAGCAGCGGACAATGGGTGTTGGGGCCACTGTGCAGTTTGGGGCCTCGACACGCAAGTACAAGCTGTTGGGGGTGCAGAAGTTCTGAGTGTGGGTATGCGTTATCCATCTGTTGGCTGATTGTAAGTATGGTTTGCTCAAGCATACGTCAAACGTTTCTCAGATTGTTGGCAAGTGCTCTCAACTGCTTCATCACCGTCCAGTGCAGCCCAGGGACGCACCAAGCAGCTTCAGCAGCGGTGCTGGGATGTACAGCAGCAGCAGCAGCATGCCACGTGCAAGCGAAGCAAGATGTCCGTAACAAACTGTCAGCTCTGCACACTCCGATGTCGTCACAGTGAGCTGGGTCAAGATTCAGTTGTGCACTGCAGTTCGATCGGCGGTTACACAGCCCGGACAACCTGTCCACGTGACGCAGGTGTCTGGTTACCAAGCTGATCAGAGACGATTTCCAGACATAGGCAGAAGGCAAGGCGTGAACGTGTCGTGTTTTTTGCTCTTGCCTAGCAGAGATCATACTTCTCTGTGGCCACTTGGACAGTTAGTTTGGTGCCTGTTGCTCCTGTGCCTCCAGCAGACCCCGATAGAGACGTACTTGTCTTGGCTGTGAACATACAAAACCAGGCAGCTGCTGCTCAAGTGCCTTGACCCAGCAACATGGGCCAGCAGCAGCTTCTAGGAGCTGTTGTGCTGTTGAGCCTGGTCTTGGCTGTTGCCAGCAGGGACTACTACGACCTGCTTAATGTGCCAAAGCACGCCACGGACAGCCAGATCAAGAGGGCATATCGCAAGTTGGCGCTCAAGTACCATCCAGGTGGGTACCAACTGCCAGTCTGACCGCAACTGCTGCATCCACTCGGCATAGCTGTCTGCAGTGCAGTGTCATGGCTTAAGTCACTGAGTCTTGCAGCTATGTTTTCACAGCACAGGAGCGCCTTGAGATGGCTGTCAGTTCTGGTGCTCTTCTGTGACTGAGGTGCTTCGTGCTGTGTTGCTTCGTGTGCAGACAAAGTAACTGGGACTGACCAGGAAAAACAGGAAGCAGCAAAGCACTTTGCAGAGATCAACCATGCATACGAGACGTTGAATGACGCAGAGAAGCGTCAGATATACGATCAGTATGGAGAGGAAGGTCTGAGGCAACATGCTGGACAGGTGGGTGGTGCTAGTGGCACATTTGCAGCACCTGCAGCTGAGGAGGTGGACTGACTGTCACTGTCTTAAAGTCTGACAGGGAGCGCCTGGAAGCCATATTGCAGCTTGAATACATCCCTGTTGCAACATACCTTTAGCCATTGCAGGCCGCCCGCAGGCTTCTTGATCCGGTTTCGTAGGGCGGCCAGTAGTCTGGTTGCTGCACAGATCTGTGGCTCGTTTGAGGAATGTGCCGACTCAGGTGCACTGCATCACACTGTTTGTTTGTGCTGTTAGTGCTTATGAAGCTCAAGGACCCCTACAGCTGACGCATCACACATCAAAGTTGCCTGCCCAGTGATGCCAGCAGCAGCTGTCAGCACCTGCAACTCTCTTACACTTCACATGAGCATGCATGTGCCTGCTGCACGCCATGCCATCGTAACACCGAGCCTGGCGTATGGCACAGCATTATGGGGTTTTCAACACTTTCCTCCCTGCTCACCATGCAAGGGTCTGGCACCATGCTGCTGCTTCTGTGTCGTGCAGGGAGGCGGCGGCGGCCGTGGCCCAGGCAACATCTTCGATTTCTTTTTTGGTGGCGGCTTTGGTGGCGGTGGGGGCCAAGAGGAGGAGGAGCGCACGCCCAAGGGGCATGATGTGGTCATCGACCTGTTTGTGAGCCTGAAGGACCTGTATGTTGGCCGTGAGATCAGCACAGTGCGCGACAAGGCCGCGTACAAGCCTGCTGCAGGCACCCGCCGCTGCAAGTGCAAGCAGAAGCTGGTGACCCGCCAGCTGGGCCCGGGCATGTTCCAGCAGTACACCCAGCAGGAGTGCGAGGAGTGTCCTGCAGTGAAGCTGGAGCGTGAGAAGGACACCATCATTGTGCATGTGGAGCCTGGCATGGTGGATGGGCAGGAGATCACGTTCTTTGAGGAGGGAGAGCCCATGGTGGACGGGGAGGCGGGTGACCTGCGGTTCAGGGTCCGGACCCTGACCCACACTGTGTTCACGCGTGTCGGGCATGACTTGCACATGAACAAGACCATCTCCCTGGTGGATGCACTCACTGGGTTCAGCCAGACCTTCAAGCACTTGGATGGTCACGACGTGGTGCTAGCCGCAGAGGGCGTGACGCGCCCCCACAGTGTGCAGAAGGTGGCAGGCGAAGGCATGCCCATCTTTGACAGCAGCAAGAAGGGCGACCTGTATGTGACGTACACAGTTGACTTCCCTGCGTCCTTGACGGCAGAGCAGAAGGCGGCGATCCGCAGCCTATTTGGCTCGGCCGCTGCTGCGACTGCTGCTGAGTGATTGAGTGTATTGTGAGTGGGATTGAGTTGGAGCTGTATCAGCGCTGATGGAGGGTGTTTGTGGGTGTTGTTCTGCTTGGTATGGCTGAGCGTGCAGTCAGCATGAGAGCGATGTGAGCTTGGTGATAGGAGTGGCCCCAGGCCCCACCCTGCAGCCCTGTCACCTTGCTGCTGTACATGTAGTTGTAACATTTGCAAGCTGCGCGGCACAAACCTTGTACTTCTACCCACCTGTTGGACGTATTGGTGACTGGTTGAAGGGCTTGCATACAGTTGCCTTGTGTGAGCGCAGCACACCACCATTGCTACATCACCAATCCTGCAACCAGCTTCCTCAAGTCACAACAAAAGTCTCACATGTAAAGCTCCAAGTCATGACACCCTCTCTCATCACCATTGAGAGTGCTGATCATCAGCAAGCATCATGCGGCAGTATCTGTGAAAGCTGGCATTGGCCCGCGGCCTGAGGACTCTGCAGCTTTGCTTGCAAGTGTATGTGGTAGATGTGTATTCAATCACACTAACACCCTGATTCAAGGACCTGCATCGTCGTTTCATGCTGCAGAGTTCATGTGCTGGTCGGCAATGTTTGTGGCCTTTGCAGTGGACAGCGGCAATATTGTCCAAGGTTGGCGTTGCATGCATCACCGTGGTTGGTCCTGCATCGCGGATGCAAGCACCCACATCACAAGTGCATCATCATGGTAATAGCTCAAATACTGGCAGGTTCAATGCCATGTTGATATTGAATAGCCTTGCAACGGTCGCGGTCTTATCCCCTGTCGCTGGCCGTGGTGCGATCACATACTGCCAGCACCGCAAGTGATATGTTTGCTATGCAAATTGCTGTATTACAACTGCGGCTTACCACCCTCGACTCTCACAGGCCTTGATTGGATGCATCTTGCACAGATCAGCAGGTCCTGGGCCAATGCAGAGTGCCTGGCCAATGCACAGATCAGCAAGTCGCATCACTGCGTGCCTGTATTAGCCTGAGACCTTCACGGAAATTTGCTGCATGTTACTCCACCATGGCAGCATCAACTAGCACTTTCAGCGCAGTCAGGGAACGCATCAAGCAGCAGTTGCACCTGCAGTCAGTTGAGGAGTCTGCGCAGCCTACAACAACCATCTACCCTGTAATGAAGCCTACAGACTTGGACAATAACCCAAACTACAGCTCAGGCAACTGGGCGCGGGTGAAACGCTTCAAGGGAAAGTCAGGAGAGGTGCTGGCCGTGCCAGATGCAGCAGGCAACTTGTCCTGTGTGGTCCTTGGGTTAGGGGACGCCAAGCCAGCAGAAACGGTGTGGGCATATTCTGCGCTGCCCGGCAAGCTGCCGCCTGGCACCTACACATTCAGCTCTGGTGGGACATGCCCAAAGGAAGCCCTGCTTGGTTGGCTGCTGGGTGAGTGGCTCCTCACAACGCATGGGGAGCGGCAGGGTCCTGAACATGAGGCTGTTCCACGGACTTTGGGTGGGATGGGTAGCTACATAATCTGGCTTCATGATCAGCATTAGCGCTTTGGATTGCACAGTCAGCGCTGAGGCGTGCTGCCTCCTGCGACTGCCGCATGTCCTCACTGCTGTCAACAGGCTGCTACACGTTCAGCAGGTACAAGACAGGCAAGCTGGATGCGACAGCAGCAGCAGCAGCAGGCAACAACAACAGCAGCAGCAGTGATGTCAAGACAGACCCTCAGCAAGCAGCGGCAGCAGAGGCCCCAAGCAGTGAGGAAGCAAAGCCTGTGCTGGTCGTCCCTGATTCAGGCATCTCCTGTGTGCTGAACATGGCAGAGGCGTTCTACTGGGTGAGCCCAGCAGCACAACCACATCAAGTTGGCCATCTTGAGCACAGCAGAGGCCTGTTTGGTGATCTTTATGCCCTTCACTTATTTACCGTCTTGCCTGCCACACGTTCAGGGGGGTGTCTGCAGTTGTATCATTGTGGGAGGTGGCCTGATTGCCTGGTACCATATTTTTAGTTCTTTTTGAAAGCAAAGATGCCTGGTATTTGGCTTGCATGGGTCCTCCAGGAAACCATTAGTAATGGTTTCCTGGAATGTTGCAGTTGTAGTACACCTGCATTCAATTGCAGCATGTGACAATATGGCGTGTGCTTTTGTTGTGGTCCCAATGCAGGCCCGTGACCTGATCAACACGCCTGCTGAGGACTGTGGGCCACAGCACATGAAAGCAGAGGCTGAAGCACTTGTGGCTGCACACAAAGGTGAGTGCGTTTGGCGCAGGGACAACCCCCCTCCCCCCATGCCGGCTTCACATTCTACAGGCAAGCATAGACCAGCATAAGACTTTGGATTTCCTGAGTCAGCAGGGTGGGTGCGCACCACTTCTTACACACAAGCACACACCATTGAGGCAAGGGGGCAAGCAGGCTGTGCACCTCAGGTGCATTATATTGATGTGAAGGTGTCTGCTGTTGCTGCTTGGCGCTGCAGGTGCCCAGTTGAGTGTTGTGGAGGGCGATGCTCTGCTGGAAGCCAACTGGCCGGCTGTGCATACAGTGGGGCGGGCAGCAGCACGACCACCTGTGGTGCTGGACATCACATGGCAGCCTAGCAGCAACAGCAGTGATGCAGACCTGCCATTGGTGGCATTGGTGGGCAAGGGCGTGTGCTTTGACAGTGGAGGTAGGTATGGATGTTTGGGCGTTCTAGCCATGGCTGGCTTGGGCACAACGGTAGCTGGCAACAAAACTGCTGTCGCGCGCTCTCTGCCATGTGCCCACACAAGCACCCAACGAGTGCGCACAAACATCAGCATTTTACACTGTGCTGTCGGCTGTGCTTTGTCGGCTGTGTTGTGTCTGCCGGGCTGTGTCTGCCGGGCTGGACATCCAGGAGGCTCCAGGCATGAGTTTTAGAAAGCTTTTCAAAGTCTGTGGTTCTGCCTGCATGTCCCGTAGCTTGCTGGTTGCTGTCCAGGCCTAGATATCAAGACAGCTGCGGGCATGACACATCCAGTCCACACATGTGTACAGTCACCTGTCTGCTGTGCTTTATATAGCAACAACTGTGTGTGTGTGGTGTCTGTCCAGGCCTGGACATCAAGACAGCTGCGGGCATGAAGCTGATGAAGAAGGACATGGGGGGTGCTGCCCTGGTGCTGGCCCTGGCACACGTCATCATGTCAGCACAGCTGCCCGTCAAGCTGCGGGTGCTGGTGCCTGCAGTGGAGAACTCCATCAGTGGCAATGCATACAGGTACCGTACGTAGGCTACGTAGCGCCTACGCTGTATGCCTTGTGTAGTGCCTTGTGTGGTGTGCCAACCATGAGTTTTTATGGTCATATCTCAACCAGCCGTGCACAAGCCAGTATGCCTCTTGAACAGCCGGGCAGGACTGCGCTGCACATACAGTGTGTAACACACGCAGTCCCGGACCAATGTGAACTTGGCAGTGCTCTGTTTGTGTCACACCACAGTGTATGTGGTTTACTGCAGGCCCGGAGACGTCCTGCAGACCAGAGCCGGCATCACTGTGGAGAATGGCAACACAGATGCAGAGGTGAGGTACCAGGAGTTCTCATTAGGTTGTGGTGGCGCAGCAGAGAGCCTGTGAGAAGTGCAGGTGTCGTGGGGAGGCAGCCAGTGTGCTGATGTAGGGTTGAGGCAGCAAGCGTGCTGATGTCAAGATGCGTTTGCGGCAGCACAACGTTGTGCTGCCAAGCAGCCCCTGCGAGCAGCACATGGAGACCACGAATGCACAGGTTGGGCTCTTGGATGGCTTGTCTGCTCAGCAGTCGGCAACAGCTCTTGTGGGCCTGGTGACAGTGAATGCAACATCAGGAGGCTGCACAGGGACACCCCTCCCCGACAATGGGCATGCAGATCAACCATGCATACGAGTGTTGAGCATCCTATTAGGCCGCTGCAAGGCAGGTCAGACAGGGGCACTGACGCCTTGTGTGCTTTGTGCGTGTGTGCCCCATACACCCCAACACCAAAATTGTTTATGACATGAGCAGGGCCGGCTCATTCTGTGTGACGCCATCTGGGAGGCAGCACAGGGCAGCAGCCAGGCGCCTGATGTGCTCATCGACGCAGCAACACTCACAGGTGCGGGTGTTGTGGGGAGGGGGTGCGAGTTGTGTTGAGCGTTGATTTAGGTCACAAGCAGCAGGGTTGATGGCAAAAACACGCAGGTTGTGTGCACCAACAGACTTCTCAGACATCTCAGGCTGAACAGCAGGGTCTCAAGTGCTTCACTGCATGTTGGCAAAGTTCTGCGGTGTTTGCGTGCAAAGCTCTGCGATTGGTGCCTGCAGTGCCCGCAGCTGCTGCTTCTGGTCCATCCTGCAAGTCTGCGTCACCTATGATGGTGTTTGTTCTTCTAGTCTGGTGCCAACAGGCTGACACAAGTTGCATGTCCCTGCCCCATGCTGTAGGTGCTGCGCGGGTTGCCCTGGGTCCTGAGCTGCCGGCTGTCTTCAGCAACAACGATGACGCCTGGCAACAGCTGGAGGCAGCAGCTAGGGCTGAGGTGCGGCAACCTGCCTAGATGACCAGCTGACTGACACAACGTTTGCTCGGTGCATGTACTGGATGTTGCTGAGCAACCGGCATGGTCAGCTAGGCGTCAAGCTGATGCACAGCCTGGCAGTAGCTGCAGGGCAGCTTCGTGCACCTGCCTCCCTATCATTCCGCCGTGCATTCCTCACTCTGTTTCAGAGTCTCCCCAACACCTCGTGCTTCGCCGTATAGTCCACAATCCTTGCAACCCATCAGACACCAGCTCTCTTCTCTTCACCCCACCTCAGCTCTGTACAACCCCATACCCACCCTTCTGGCACACCCCACACAGTGTGACCCCCTGTGGCGGCTGCCGCTGTGGGCTGGGTACCGCAAGATGTTGGACTCCAAGGTTGCTGACATAGGCAGCACAGGGGAGCCAGGAGCAGCCGGCTCCATCACAGCAGCACTCTTCCTGCAGGAGTTTGCCAAGGGTGCACCAACATGGCTGCACATCGACACAGCAGGTATGACCCCACTGCTGCGCATCCAACAGATGTGCCTGGGCACATCTGGAGGGCGCGGCAGGCACATCGCATTGCTGTGCATATCAAACCTGTTTTGGCGTCACTGGAGTGTTACTGGGCACACATGTGTGTAGGCACAGCAGACTTAAGTGTACATGCTTGCATCGCACACATGCATGCATCAAACAGGTGAGGAAGACAGGTGTGTTGGTCACTGATGCTCTAGCTGTTTGCCTTTGGCACTTTGTTGGGAGCGGGAACTTTGTTGGGAGTTGAATTGTGCAGGTCGTCAGCAGTCACTGTGTGATAGTCATTGTGGCCCCTGCATTTGTCATATGTCTGCAGACCAACAGCTGCGCGTGCTGATGGTGTGTACCCTGCATGTGCTGCAGGGTGGGTGTCTGGTGGTTCTACAGGACCTGGCAGGCCAGAGGGTGGAGAGGCCCTGGGGCTACGAGCGCTGTGGGCCTTCTTGCAGAATAGGTACCGCAACGCTCAGGGGTCCTGAGTCTAGACATGCCCTTGTCAATATGGTTTCCTTGGCTCAGCACATTACCAGCAGTGATGGCAGTTGCTGTCAGGGCACACTGGGCAGAGAGCAGTCGCCTGGCCAAGCCCTGAAGAGCAGAGTACTGTCTATGTTTGAGTCATCAAGGTGTGCCTTGATCAAAGCGCATCGTACACTATGGTGACCTCTGCTGAGAGTAAATTTGCACTTGCTGCCCAGACATTCCCTCTGCAGCTGCTGGCTGCAGTAGAGCCAAGCATGCGCGATGCCTGAAGTCTTGTCGCAAAGTGGAAGCAATGCACTAGCTGCGACGATCGGACCAGGAAATACGCTCGGAAGCGGGCAGTTGTTGATCAGAGGGCCGGCTGGGTAGAAACCACCCACCGTCACCAGCAAGCGCGGATGCCTGTTCGACCCTGATTTGGACCCGTATAGTGCGCAACCAGATGTTCCGCAATCACACAAACAGAGGCACCCCGGTGGCTTTGCCAGCCAAGCAGCACCCCCAGTCGCTCATTGCAGCACCGACATCCTCAGCGATCTCAGAAACAAAAGAAGCTTAACGAGGCACGTCTTATCTCACGTGCATCCTTGAATTTGTGCCTGCCCCTGCTTCCCTTTACACCTCGGCTCGGGCTTTGTTCACACGAGAAATCTATCAGGGGCCACTGGCATGTCCGCATCTAATTGGCCAGTGTCAATTACTGTATGCTCAGCCAATTGAAACGTCACTACGTGCACAGACCTTGGCCGAGCTCGACAACTTGAGAGACTTTTTCGCCTCTGGAATTGAAGCCCGGGCCAACAAGGTGAGTGTCCGGGCACTTTCGGAACATCCAGCTTCCGTTTAGGTCTACATCCAGGGGCAGTCGTGGCGCAGCAAGCTGGAGCAGGATCAGTCTTGGCGTGCCACGGCTTCACCATCTAGGCCACTTGCGCTCAGTTCATCCCCGGAATATGGATACCTGTTATCGTAATGGTGTTGTGGAGTTTTCTCTGCGCTCTTTGGTCGTAGTCTGAGGCTGGCTGCTTGTTGGCAGCTCTCGCTTGCAGCAGCCCTGGACGCAATTGGCTCGTTCAAGTACTTGCCGCAACGGCAGGTTTTGCACATGGCTGTTGTGGGTTGCACGGGAGCTTGACAGGAGCAAGCCTTCGCAGCCACTGATCAAGTCGCTTGATCGACAAGATCTCCACACCTGACCAGCGGTGCTGCCTGCGCAGTCGGCCAGGGCCCCACCCGGTTTTCGGTATCGTTTGTTCACATTTTTCTGGTGCCCTCTGCCACATGCCTGACGCTTGCCTACTGCACCTGTTTGCCTGCTGCCTGCCCACAGAAAAGTGGAGCCCATAGACATGAAGCGCAGTTACAGTGACCTGGAACAGCATACGGGCGACCCGCCCTTCGCCTTTGGGGCGGCGACAAGGGGTCCCCGCCAGCCCAAGCAGTACCAGCAGCAGACAGAGCCTGGCACAGGCAAAATCAAGGCATGCATGCAGTGCGGCACCACGCGCACCCCACAGTGGCGTGAGGGGCCATACGGGCCTAAGACCCTGTGCAATGCCTGCGGAGTGAAGCGTGTGCGTGCCATCAAGGCACAGCAGCATGGCAAGAACCCAGGCCAGGTGCCACACCCACCTGGCGCAGGAGGCAAGAAGAAAGCGGCAGCTTCTGCAGCAGCCAGGACGGTGAGCACCATGCACCAGCAGATGAGAGTCTCGCTGCCGCTGTAGTTTGCTTGCCGGTGACTTGATGATGTTTGCATCTGCTCTAGATGCAAGCATGGTGTCTGGAGCCCTCATGCCAGACATACGGCTGCATTATGCCTGTGTTGGCCAATCATGACTGACAACACAAAACGACTGAACAAGCCCTTCTGGCCTCCAAAAGAGTGGCAGGGATTGGGGAGGCAAGCCATGCTTTCAGCCACTGGTGAAGCCACGTCTTGGTTGCAGGACCCCTGCCTGCCAATTGCCGTGTTCATGCTGTTGCTGAACCCCGTCCTCGTCCTTGTCCTGGTCTGCGTTTGGAACATCTGCAGGAGTCCATCGAGCTGGCAACCACTCTGCAGCTGCTGGCAGGCAACTTGGAGGCCGGCCCTCCACCAGCAAAGAGGCGCGCAGGTGCAGCACAGCCAGCCGGCGGCCGCGGCCGCAAGGCCAACAGCCTGCAGGCAGCAGCCACCCACATGCCAGAGTATGACCCTTACGACCCGGCTGCTGCTGCTGCCATGTCTGC
>QAXK01004846.1:0-24563 GCA_004335735.1 Chlorella sp. KRBP | reverse complement strand
GGCAGTGGCTCCTTTGGTGGTCCTTTCGGTGGTGGCAGCAACTCTTGGGCACAGGCACAGGCTGGTGCAGGCAGCGGGTCTTGGGGCCGTAAGCTGTCCCAGACCTCTGTCGCCAAGTCAGACAGCACTGCAGTGAGCAACAACGGTGCGCCTGCCGTTGCCAAGTCCGACTCCACAGCCACCAGCCAGAACGGTGCACCTGCCGTTGCATCATCCACTGCTACTGCTGGTGGCAGCAGCGGCCAGGGCTTCTCGGGTGGTCCTTGTGGCTTTGCACCCATGCCCCCCATGCAGCCCCTGCCTGGTTTCATGCCAATGCAGCCCCTGTTTGGCCCGTGCCAGGGCAAGAAGTAGGCACCCCTGGTGATGCAATGTATGGCCCTCTGCTGGGGCTGTATAGGCTAGGGACCTAGGCTAGGGACCTTGTTTCACTGTCTTATGAGACTGCATCCTTGCTGGCATTTGTCAGCCAAGCACGGCCCTTGGCACTGCACAGCGCTCACGTGTTCTCGCATGCCCCCTCTCTTTCATGTGCCTTTCCCGCCCGCATTGTGAGCTGTGCACAACAGTGCAGCACAGTATCGGCTGGGTCTGGCTGCATTGCATGCTCCCTTATATGGCACACACCGAGCACTGCTGCAGGGCATGCAGCTGTGGCAAGGCTGGTCATACTGCCCTGCAGTGCTGGGCTGTGGCTGCCATGCCTGTGACTGGCTAGGGTGTAGTTGTGCCGGTTTCTTTGACAGGCATGGGTGTTGTTTGCTTGACAGTGAGGCAGGTCCCTAAGCTTCAAGCAAAGCTTGTGTTGTGACATGCATTGATTGATTGGTTGCTCCAAGCCACCTAGCGCCGCTGTGGCACAGTGTGGGGAGGGTCTGTACACGGTTGCTGCCCAGGCAACAGGTACACAGAGATGAGGCTGCCGTCGACAAGTTGGCAGTGAGCTGACTGCTATGCATTTGTGTTGATATCCCCTGTGCCGTGAGGTGATGGCTCTGTTGGCACAGGTGCACAGCAAGGTACAGGCACCTGTTGCCCATTGTGTCACCAGCAGTCGGGCACTGCCTAGGCATACGTAGTTTGTTGATATACTCGGGTGTCGGTGGACGCCTTTGTTTCATGGTGTACAATCAGGTCCATCCACGCTGCCAGCAGTGCCAGTACTGTACTGTTATGTACTGCACTGTTACCAGCAACCCAGGTTAGGTAGCCAGCAACACAGCTTGTTGGATGGAGCACATTTGTCCAGAGGGATTCATGGTGTGTTGTGCTGACTCTGCAAGTCACTTGTCCTGCGACAGGAGGCTGTGATGGCAGATTCAAGATGTGCTGAACGCCAACACGAGGTGTATAAACATCCTGATGTGTTGGTTGGGATGTGCCCTCGGGCCTATGCCGGCCCTAGCTGTGTCAGACACACGGTGTGGCATGGCTTCACTAACAAGTGGACTGCCAGTGGAGCAGCGGCGTGTGTGTGTGTGTGTGTGTGAACAGCAGTGATGCTTGACACAAGGTGATGCCACACGCGGCACCTGGCTTCAAGCCAAGTGGGTAACAGTGCTGCTGCAACTGTGAACAAAGTTGCTTGCTGCATTACACACAGCCAGTGTCTGAGAACCGAGTTGTTCACAGACACTGCCTGTGTGTAATGCAGCAAGCACGTCGTGACAACAACTCGCTGGCACAGATGACAGCGGTTGGCACATGTGCTTATTGGAGCATGTGTGCTGGTGTGCAGCACAGCAAGTGTGCTGAGCAGTAGCAGCCTGGGGCCCTGTTTGTTGGGTGTCAGCACATGCAGTGCTGCACAACAGGCCTGACATTGTATATGGACTGTGCCTGGGTTCCATGAGAGTGCGCTTGGGTGTGCATGTCAGGAATGCATGCTGCAGCTCCCAAGCTGCTGAACAGGTGCCTCGACGACATGAAAGCAGACACGGTGTAGCAGGAATGCTTTGACGCATCAGCCGCTCAATCCAGCAGGCACCTTGGACAGTCCATCTCACAGCCAAGATGTTCGGAAACCTCTTCACCCTGTCATTGTGGATAGTGGCATATCCCTCACAGCTTGTGTAGCTGCACGCATCCAGCTGCATTCACCCAAGCAGGCGTGCCATATGGCCTGCAAGCAGGCAGGCAGTCACTTGACTCGAAGTTTTGCCAAACTGCTTTCCATGATGTGGCTGCAGGCTTGATACGCAATACAGGCACAACTTAGGTCACAGGTGCAGTCTAGGCTCAAGGTTCAGCAGCTGTCACAGTGTGGACCTGTAGTACAGTCAGCAGTACATGTGCATGAGGGTGGACAGTGCATCCACGAACACAATGAGCGGACAACTTTCCACAAAGTCCGCTGCGTCGACATCAAGCTTTATGAGCGCGGAAACATCCTGACATCGTACATCGACACACTTTTCACAGGCTGTGATCAAGCAACTGCAGTTCATGTCAACAGATGCAGAAGAGCAGGCAGACGAAGCGGCAAGTTTGGAAGCTATATTTGGAGAGGACATAGAGTATGATGCGGGGCTGTCTGCTTACAGGGTGAGGCCTCAGCGGTGGCACTGGCAACAAGCGGATACACCCAACAGCAGCAGCAGACCAAGGCAGCAGTGTGCTATACACAGCCCAGACCAAACAGCAGAGCAGAAACAGCAAACCCTGTATTCGATCAGGTTATAGGAATTGACACTAGAGGACCCAGTGTTCAGCAATCGTAGGGCCAGGCGACCCCCAGGGGCGTCGTTGGAGTGCAGCACTGCTGGCAGCAGTCACGTGTCCGCTGACAACATTGCAGAGTCTCCAAGCACTCTAGCCTACAAATTGTGCGATCTAAGTGTCTTAAGCACTCAGCCACAGCTTGACTGTGCACCAATGTGCCACCAGCAACGCCCCTGGCATATCTTTACCCCCACAATCATCACCATGCGTACCAGCAACACCACCCAATGCTCGTAGTGTTGGTGTGCCGCCCCCGCAGATGCACTTTCCAAACAAGGCCAGCGAGGATCATGCAGTGCTGCGGGTGCTGCTGCCTCCAAACTACCCATCAGCTGCGGGACCTGTTATGGAGCTGGACACAGGCCCCACACACCAGCAACACATAGCAGATGCTGTCAAACACATGGAGGGCATGTTCAGCCCAGGTAAGCAACAAGGAAGCCAACATGACACCTGCAGCTTGCTTTCGGTATTCTACCACCAATGCAGCAAGCGTGCACAACTGCACAAGTACATACACACGGCAGTGGGGCTCATTTTCTGCCTGTGTGTGCGGCTCTGGTGGTACATGTGTACGTTGCCTGCAACACTGCCTGCTGTCATCAGCATGCTGCCATGACAATTGCGGGTCCAGAACCGTACCCAGCAGACAATGCACGTTTCCTGCCACACTGCCTGCCCCAGCCACTTGTCAAGTTGCACACCCGTCTGTACTGCTGCTTGTACTGCTGTCTTGTGTACTGCTGACATGTGCAGGGCAGGTGTGTCTCTTTGACTGCATAGAGTGGCTGCGTGAGCAGCTGCAGCAGTGGCAAGATGAGGCAGCAGCAGCAGACATGGCAGCATCCACCCAGCAGCTTGGTCTCAGCAGCAGCCGCCATGGCAGCAGTGGTGGCAGCATTGATGACGAGGATTATGTGGGGGATGACTATGACTTGGAGCCACACCTGCACAGCTTACCAGAGTCTTCCGCCAGCCAGGTATGTTGACCTCACAACTGCTGCTTTGTCCGCAGGCTGCGCTTCTGCACCTGGCAGCAGCTGTCATGCCTGCATGCTGTTGATACATCTGACAGGGCTACAACAGGCAGGAAAAGGCAGGCACTCAGCGACAGTGCTGACATGCAGCTGCGGCAAGCCCCTGGCTGCCAGTGTACAAGCTGCTGCACAGCTGCTGCCGGCGGGATTTGTGGTGCACAGGCATACTCACTCAGTGTGCTACGTTGCGTCTTGTGACACACTTGGTGTGCAGTGGCTCTTCATGCTGCTCTTCATCCCCCTGAAGTGCTCCCAACCTTTGCTTTATGAGTACCGACACACAGTGTTGAAACACCCTCTCCCCAATCCAACACATTGCCTGCAGCCCCGCGAGCGCAACCCTGCTGACGACGCTGACCTGAAGCTTATGGAGCAGATGCGGCCCAAGATCATCTCAGGAGAGCCCTTCACCGAGCGCAAGTCGACATTCCAGGTGTGCTGCAGTACAACCAACCTTGTTGCAGTGAGTCATGTGTATGCCGTGGGCCACTGTGTGGCATGCTTGCCATGACAGGGCTGCATGCGGGAAAGTGAGCAATAGCCATGTGCTGGGTTGCTTTTGGTCCCACAGCCCCAGCTTCGTCAGCATGTGTGCATAGTCGCCGACCGTGAATGTGCAATGACCTGGGCAGGACGGGCGGCAGCAAGCAGGGGTGCGCCCTTCAGCTGACATTGACAACTTTGACCACATGCGCCTGGAAGCCTTCAGTCTCATGGGCACGCAGTGCATGGTCCGTGGCTCAGTGTGCTCTGCGTGCCTCAATGTCGTGCAGTGCCGTTCTGTGCTGTGCTGTGTGGTGTTGTGCTGAGTGCCGTGCTGTTCTGTTGTGTTGTGCGCTGTCCTGTCTTGTGCAGGCGCACGTTGCCCCCATAACACACGTTGACGAAGTCAAGGCGGTCGTGTCGATACTGCTGGAAAGCAACAAGATACGGCATGCCACACACCCTGCCATCCTGGCGTACCGGATTGCTGTGCCAGACAAGCCTGGTGTCTTCCACCAGGACTACGATGATGATGGGGAGGCAGCAGCAGGAGGCAGGCTGCTGCATCTGCTGCAAGTCGCAGGTGAGGGCTGCCACCGATTGGTCAACGTGATGATGTCATGTTGACGTCATAACATAGAGGGCTCAGCCGGATGAGTCAGCACGCAAGGTGGCCGTTTGTGCATCAACCTGTTGCCCTGGTACAAACTGTACGCATCACACTGTTTCGTACATTGTGAAGAACCCAAGTGAGTCTTGGCCAATGCAGCCATGGCTGCAGTGGCACTTGACGTTATGCAAGAGGTACCCCTTCCCATCTGTCTGGACTTCACTCCCTGCTGGCTTGGCTCAGGACCATCTATCAGGCTGGATATGCACTCTCAATTTAGAGCTGTTGCTCTCACATGCTGCAGGTGTCCGCAACGCCGTTGTTGTGGTGTCCCGCTGGTTTGGCGGGATACTGCTGGGCCCAGCACGTTTCGGTCTCATCAACAACACTGCGAGGCAGCTGCTGGAGCAGACAGGGTTCATACAGCAGGCCAGCACAGGCAGCAGCAAGCAGGGCGGCAAGAAGCACAGGAAAAAGCACACATAGCTGCTTTAATTAGAAACAGCAGTGTGGGGCCGCCTGTCTGCAGCGCTCATGGAGGCTCTCCATTGGAGGACCCACTGCGGCACCTTTTTGTTGTGTGTCAGTGAATGGACATGGTGGTTGTGGCTCAGCAGATGATCAGTGCATTGCAGCAAAGTCCACATTGGCACCCAGTTCAGCATTCAGCAGCTGCTGGGGCCCCCGGGGTGTCTGAAGCCCGTCAGGATGTTGTATGCCCTGCCTTTCCACCCAACAGGCATTATAGCCAGCCCAGCTGGCCGTCGATTGGTGGCAGCAGGTCCCTTGCATGCAATGCACATGCGTTGCCACTTTCTTGTATGCCGCATGCTGCAATACGCATGCCTAGACGACTTGAACATCAGGCTGGTGGGGTTGATTGTCTGGTATGCCAGCACAGCAGGGTCAAGGCCTCACAGTGTTTGGCCCAACCGCCAACAGCAGCGGTCATGAAGATGTGCTCAGCACAGTGAGGATTG
Source organism: Chlorella sp. KRBP (assembly GCA_004335735.1). Taxonomy (NCBI): domain Eukaryota; kingdom Viridiplantae; phylum Chlorophyta; class Trebouxiophyceae; order Chlorellales; family Chlorellaceae; genus Chlorella; species Chlorella sp. KRBP. The sequence goes on along the minus strand of QAXK01004846.1, from coordinate 18,732 downwards.
AGTGGGCTACAGACACGCGACAGAGCTGCAGCAACTCACTGCCAGCCAGTGCAGGCAATGGGGCTGCGCCTCATAGCTGCAGGGTTGCGTGTTCATCAGACATCCGTAGTGTTGGTATGACTGCACTGCAGCCTGAGGGTGTGCATGCAGGAGGACCTGTGTGGTTGTATCACTGAGCAGATTGGCTGGAGCCATGTTGGCTTCTGTGAAAGAATAGGGTGTTGGGCCGTGTAACTGTCTGTCTGGATCCTTTTATAAAGAGAATTGTGTTGAGGACACACAGCATTTGGGAAAGAAACGAAGAGTTTGGGGCAATGTTGGCTTATGTAAGGAGTCCTGCTTTGCGACATAGGGAAGACTGCCTTTGCAAAAGTTTAGTGCAGTACATGTCCAGGTGTTATAATTGGGGGGATTAGAAGTTGACCGGGTCAGCTGGGGTCCTGCCACAGAAAGATGTGAATCTGCAGGTGACAATATTGTCTTGACTGCATTGACAATGCACATGTAGATGTTTGTTAGGCCAGGCTATGTCAATCCGGGGAACTGCTGCCCATGACTCTTGGCAGCTTGACAGCCCACTGTGCTTTTACCCCTCACACTGGCACTCTCATGGTGTGACAAGTGTAACACTGTTGTTGTGGTTGAGGCAGACGCGAACCATGCAGCAGGAAGATGCGTACACAGTCCCCACGTGCATTGCTGTTGCAAACGAAGATGTCAAACCGTGAAAGAAGTCGGTACATGTCACGTACAACAAACACAACCATAAATGCAGGACCTGCCGGAAGTGCTGTCCAGCACACCGCAAAGTCGGGCACATGACACAAATCAAGCCAAATCAAGCGACACTGCATCACCCCCGGGCCACAGTGATCCACAAGCAGCACCACAGCGTGTGCACACAAGCTACTTGTCCCACTTGGACTTCTTTGCCCCTGCCGCCAGTGTGTTGGCTAGCACCTGGGCCTGTGCCGCAGCCGCGCGGGGGTCTATACTGACAACCTTGGGCGCCCCGCCACCTGCTGCCCCCGGGTGGCTCGCCAGCGCCACAGCCGCCGCCGCTGCTGCCGCTGCTTGCGCTGCTGCCACCTGGCCGGGCCCCGTAGGTGGCAGCTGCTGCCCAGAGCTCTGGAACTTCACCTGCTCACCCCTGCGCCTCTTCTTGGCCTCCAGCTGCTGCTGCAGCGCCGGCCACATGTCCTCCTCAGGGATAGCTGCGGGGTCCCAGACGTCGGGGTTTAGGCAGGTCCCGTACTGCTGCAGGCCAAAGTACTCGACTGTCTTCTGCAGAAACTTGGGGTTCTGCCAGCGGCGGTCTTTACGCAGCTCACTCATGACCGAGCGCCCGCTGCGCACCCAGCCGAGGTATTTCTCCAGCTGCTCCTGCACCACAGGGTCCGGCTCACCTAGCACAGCACAGCACAGCAGGGCGACGGCAGGGACGCAGCACGACAGCAGCAAAGCAGAGCAACCGTCAGCTGTCGGGCGGCTTGCTGCATGTGCATAGTGCTGCTGCGGCAGCCAGTCGCCAGTAAAGGCAGATATGGGACCCACAGAGAGAGCTGTACCCTTGGAAATCTGGGCCCACACATGGGACCTATCTCAAGCCCTGAACTCAATCACCGCAACGCTGTCACCAACCCACCCTCAGTTGGGCCACATCAGTGGCCACAAAGCTAAGCATAAAAAGCTAGGGTTGCAGCCTGTCACTGACCTGGTGGTGGGTCCCGGAGCTCTGATGGGAGGGCATATAGGGCAGCTGGCAGAGTCTCCTCGCCAGCCTCACTGCCCATGTTGCTGTCCAGCGGTTCCCTCGTCAAAGGTGGGGACAGGCCCTCTGGTGGTGGCTCTGGGTTTGTGCTGGGCCCGTCTATGATGCGCAGGGGCGGCTGCGTCCCGGGCTGTTGCTGCTGCTCTGTATCCTGCTGGTCTTGATGCTGGCCTGCTGCTGCTGTGGCTGCTGCTGCTGCAGGGCTGAGGGAGCCTGATGGGGCGGAGGGTATACCTGGGAGCAGGGGGCCGCCAGACTCTGCGGCGTGCAAGCAGTGCATGCACACAGCACGCATGCAGGGAAAGCACAAAATTGATGAGGTTGGTTGTCAGGGCAGTACGAACGTGATGCTGCGCTGAAATATGATGTGGGACACTTGTCAACAGCAGCAATGTGACAGCAGGAGAAGCGATGCATGGCTGTGTAACTGCAGCAGCAACCTGTGTCGGATTTGGCTGTGATGGACTGCTCAAGGCGCGGCAATCATGCGGGTGCTACTGGAGACATTAGCAGTACTACAACTGACAGCTGTGCCATGTGGTTCCTCACCTTCCTGCTCCTGCTCATCGTCATCATCACTGCCATAGCCCCCCAGCAGCCCTGCTAGCCCTGCCATCCTTCCAACAACCCACTAGCAAAACAGGCGAACGCAAATGCAATGATGTCTCCAGATGGTCGAAGCAAGACGTACAGAGCCCCTGCCTTGTGTATGTCAGCTACACCAGCCTGTGCTGTATGTGCTGTGGTGTTGTTGTGTTGGGAGGCCGCACACCCTCAAGCAGTGTGGGCGAGCTGAGAAGAATCAAATGAACCAAAACGTGGTGTAAGTGACCTTTGACTTGTCACAGCCACGGCGCTGAGTTGGACACACTCACAACAGTAGGGTGGAATCACAGCAGCAACCCCTGAATCAGTTCCGGGTCAGACTGCTGCCACAGTGCAGTGAAAATGAAGATAAGGCGTTGAGCAAATAAATATGGCTGCACGCGACCAAGCTTGTGCTGTTCGCTGGTGACAGTTGAGCTGCCATGTGACAACTGCAGAAGCAGTGTGACTCAGTTTGCAAGTCTTGTTTGATTTGCTGATGAGGGTTAAGATCGTCTACAAAGTAAAGCGTTTGATTCTGATTGGTGAGTGTGCTGCTGTGTATTCTAGTGACTGATCTCCCAGGCCAGCAGCTGAGCGCCAGTGCTTGGTTGTTTCTTGGAGTGTGATCCAGATACAGGCCCTTGGGGGCCATAAGGCAGTAGCTAGTATCCGTTATGAGTAGTTTTGTAAGCCTGATAGGCAGCCAAGACTTCTCAGGGGCGGTCAGACTGCTAGATGGGGAGATCGATGAACTGAAGCCAGCCTTCGATGCTACACTGCAGCGGCTGGTGCAGCTGTACCTCAACCGTGGCATATGCAATCAGAGGCTTCAGCTGAACCGGAAGGCGCTGAAGGTTTGTGAAGCACTGCGTGACATGCATGATATGACCGCCAAGAACTTGCCAGCCTGCACATCCCTTGCCGACGCTTGCGATCATGGGCTGCAGTGGTTGAGCGCACTGCGCAGTTCTTGAAGAACCATGCCATCTGATAGGTTAAGATACAAGACTGCTTCCCTGCCCTACCGTCCCTGTTGCTCTTCCACACCACCCACCCACACCTGCTTGCAGGACTTTGATGCTGCTTTGGCCTTGAATCCCAGCAGCCTCAAAGCACTGCTACACAAGGGTCAGGTGCTGCAGGCACTTGGAAAAGCATCTGTAAGTGAGGCCAGGTCGCGGTGTAGCCGCAACTCCAACTTGCAGCTGGGACAGTGATATACATGTGGGTTCAGCAACAGCACGCAGTTGTTTGCTTGCATGCTGCTGTTCGGCTCCCAGTGGACCATTCCTGACAACCCTGATTGCAGGTTCTCAAGCTATAACCACAGCATCGTGTCTTACAGGCTGTCTTCCCCCTGCCCTGTTTCAAGGGAGCCTGCCGCGCCTGACGAGTAGTGGGCCCTTCCAAGTCCCGAGTCAGGACTCTGACCCCTGTTGTTGCAACACCTGTGCACCTCTACAGGATGCTCGCGAAACTTGGCAGCAGGCCTCAGCGCTTGCTGATCCGACATCAGACCTGGACTTCCTCATCCAAATCAACGAGGCCCTTACAGGGGTCGGTGCCAGCCCCAGCGCAGCACCACCAGCAGCAGCACACGCGCCTGCAGCACCCGCCTCAGAAGCAGCAGTGCCAGAGCAGGCAACACCCCACCTCAGGGATGTCCCTCACGAGACCCTGGCAGACGCTGCTGCTGGCACTGCTGCCCCCCAGCCACAGCTCTCCTTAGAGCCCGGCATTGCAGCACCCCATGCAAATGGGGTCATCACTGCAGGTCAGACCTCTCTCAGCCCTGGCGCCAAGCAGCCATCAGCGACAGCGGCAGCAGCAGGGGCTACTGCAGCAGCAGCAGCAGCAGGAGGTAAGGCAGAGGGGACAAAGCCAGCACCCAAGGCCTTCAAGGGCTTCCTCAAGCCAACACCCGGCAGCAGCAAGCCTTCTGGCTCCACGGTGCCAGCAGCCAAAGAACCAGCAGCAGCAGCAGCAAGCAGTGGCAGCAGCGGTACAGCCGCCGCCGCCAGCAGCAGTGACACAGTTGAGATCGACTGTGCAGAGCAGCAGAAGCAGCAGCGTGCTGCACCTATCTCCGTTGGTGAGCGCGTGGCCCAGGAGCAGGAGCACTCTGTGATGCTCACCCTGGCAATCAACCAGGTATGTCCCACACTCATACACAGCTTGCATGCTAGTACAGTACAGCGCTAATCTGACGCAGCACCTATCTGTTACGACAGCTGGTCCACCTGTTGAGGAAGCCCAAAACTGTTGTGTGGCTGCCAGACGCAGAACCGCTGGACAAACTTCTGGACAAACCTCGTGGTGTTTGGATGCAGGAAGATACTTCACACGCCATCAACATCGACTGATCTGACAGTGCCTGCTGCATGTGATGCTGCCTGTACTGCTGCCGCGGCGCCCATGCAGATCAACAACGGCCAGGTGGAGGCAGCGGAGCAGCTGCTGAACAAGCTGCTGGAGCTCAACCCTGCAGATCTGAGTGCACTGGTGGCGCGCGGCACTGCACGTGCCCTGCGCAGGGACCTCAAGGGGGCAGACGCTGACTTCACCAAGGCCATTGATATTGAGCCAAGGTGGGTGGGCACTGCTTGCAAGCGTGTGCCATAGTCATTAGGGTTCATTTCATCATGGGTTATCAAGCGTGTGTCCTATGGACCCCAGGTGCTGAATGGACCAGCGCCATCAAAACCCGACCCAAAGCCAAGAAGGTGGGCGCTGCTTGAGTGTGTTGTGGGAGTGTGGCAGGCGGGAGGGAGAGTCCTACACCTTGAGGGCGCAGGCGCTGTGCACCTCGTTAGTTGGGTTCTACTGACACACGAGTTACTTGCTGCTGACACTCCTGCGGTGTGCTGTACAATTGCTGCGTGAGCCTAGTGTCATGTAGACCCCGGACAACGCCCAGACCTCCAGCTCCCACTGGTTGCTGCTGATCCTTTTGTATCCCCGGGTTGCCATGTCCATGTCAATACAGGTATCCAGACACGTACAAGCGGCGTGGGCAGGCGCGCAGCGCCATGGGCAACATCAAGGGTGCTCTGGACGACCTTGACAAGGCAGCACAGCTGCTGGAGGCCTCTGAGAGCAACGGCATGGCTGCGGCGATGAGGCAGCAGGGCGGGGACGCTGGGCGTGGCACAGCTGCGGAGTGCTACTCAGGTGTGCGCTGCTTTTGGGGGGTGCCATCCAGTGTATGACCTGGGCCTGATCTGCGATTGTGTGTGGCATGTGCGAGCTTCGTTGTGGTTGTGGTGTGTATGGGGACCTGTGTACCGCTCAGCAATGGCAGGAACGCATCTCAAGGCTGCTGTGGTGGGCTGTCAACGTCCTGCGCTGCACTTCACGTGCCGTGCTGTGTGCTGTGGTGTGGTGTGCGATGTGTTGTGATGTGTTGTGATGGGGATGTGATGTGATGTGTTGCGATGTGCTGTCGTCGGTGTGTGCAGAGCGCGGCATGCTGCTGCAGAAGCTCAAGGACTTCAGGAAGGCCCACAAGGAGCTCACCAAGGCAGCAAAGGCAGACCCCAAGAACCCACAGGTGCGCCTTGCAGCCATTGCCTTGACTGAAGTGGGCCCAGCTCACATGGACAATGCCACGCCCACTGTCGGGCTCACTGTTGCGCGCTTCCAGATGAGATCTGCTTCTCTGCTGTCCCCAAACATAGAGCATGCTGGGAAAAAGCACATGTGGGCTTTGTATGTTTGCAACCCAACCACGCACAATTGTCTCCTCACACCGCCACGGGGGTCATCCCGTGCAGTCCCACCTCATACATACACACACGACTGCCGCTTTGCCTGGTACGGCACCGTGACTGTCAAAACCCTAATGCGACGACTGTGTCAACACGTGCTCACCCCTGTACGCCCCAGGTGTGGAACTGGCTGGGCCTTGTGCGTGTGTCGATGGGAGACATCCGTGATGGTGTTGAGGCTTACAAGAAGGCCCTGGAGTTGGAGCCAGACATGATGGAGACCTGGCTCAACATGGGCCAGGCCTGTAAGGAGGAAGCACGCGTGGACGAGGCCGACCGGGCGCTCACCAAGGTGGGTGCAGCAGCTTTTGGGCCGGTGCTGACAGGCCTTTCCAGCAGTGGCCTGTGCGTTGCAACATGGGCATGTGCTGTGACGGGGGCCTGTGCTCCTGACATGATGGCCTTGTGTTCGGCACGGGTGATGCTGCGGACAGGGGCGCGGTGGGGCCTTACCAAGGTGGGTGCAGCTCGGGCAGTCTGTGCTTTGCCTTCTCCCTTGGTGCCTGTGCTCCTGACTCATCATGCGGGTCCCGTGCTCAGCATGGGAGCAGGTGAGATGAGGTCGACAGGGGCGCGTCTTCTGCCTTCTCCTGTGCTGGTATCGGTCAAGGCACGGCTGTCTGTCGTGGACTTGATGTGCGCTTTGCTCACAGCAAGGGACCAAGTTTGCATAACATTGTTTGTGGTCATGACTGGCCATGCAGGCCCTGAAGAACAAGGATGGCACCCCCTGCCTGCCAGCCTACCGCCTGCTGGCGACCATGCGCCAGGGTGCGGGCCGGCAGGCCGACGCGATCAAGCTCATCGACAAGGCACTCAGCTTCAAGAAGGACGTGAGTGCAGCATGCACGCACCTCACTTAGTTTTGCTTGATGCTTTGTGTTTGTTCAATTGTGTGCTTTGCTCAATGTCGAGCGGCGATTCCGTGACATGCGATTCCAGCAGACATCGCGGCACGACTCTGTCGCCGATGTCGCGTGCAGTGTTTGCCGCCCATCGGTGGCTTGGCCACTGCCCACGTGGCAGGGATGTAGTGCTGTGATGGTCGGTCAGCAGACACGTTGTGCATCTCGCACCTCTTCATCATCGCCACATCACCATCATCACGCTGAAGGCTGCTACGCACGGTGTGCTGACAACCGCGCGCTCCTGGTTGCTGCGCCTGCAGAGCATCGAGCTGTTGTACCTTCGGGCCATCTGCCATCATGCCCTGGGCTACATTCGCAAGGCAGTGGCCGACTACGAGTCCTGCATGTACCTGCCCCCTCGGCCCAAGGAGGAGGGGCCGCTCGCTGAGGAGGCACAGTGGGTTTCCTGGGGCTTGAGCCATGGAGTAGCTACTGAATGTCATGTTGTCAAGAGCGAAAAACCCTCTTTTGCCGCTCAATCTGCTTGGTTCGAAGGCCATATGTTCCTGTTGCCATGTTGCATCCCTGCGCTGACAGGGTGTCCTGGTGGCATGCTGATACAGCAGCAGCCCACCACATCATCCGTGTGTATGGTGTGGTCCGTGGGAATGACCTCATGCTCCGCCACTGGGTGATATAGCGTCAGCATGACTGACCGAGCCTATGCTGTGGCGATGTGTGATGTGCTTGCGCAGGATGTTCCAGTACTTGTGCTACTACCAGCGTGAGCTAGCGCTGTGGATGTGGCACAACCTGGACACACGTGCTGCAGACATCTGCCTGGACACTGAGCTGGCACCAGCCTTCAAGGTGAGCTGTTTGACAATGATAATGCGCAAGCAAAGTAAGCATAACGGTGTGTACATCCGCAGACACTGCTTGTGGCACATCCATCCTTCTGCTTGCTGGCAACGCTGGTGGTCATTTCCCGAACACCTTGCTGCCACTGCTGATACTGTAAATTGATCGGCGGGCAACAAAAGCACCAACCCACGGCACCTGCACACCCACAGTGCGACATACCATCACTCCCACCACTCCGTGCATATGCATCTGGGGTTGTCTGCTGTGAACTGTGCACCCAAAACTCCAAAACCCTGCACACCTGCACCTGCAGGAGGGCTGGTGCAAGAAGTGCTACCCGGAGCCCAGGACGATCCAGACCCACACGCCCCAGCCAGCGCTGCCCCCAGAGGATGCTGCTGGCAGCGGCAGCAACAGCAGCAGCAAGCGCGGCAGCAGTGCCTCCAACAGCCCCCGCGGGAGCAGCTCAGGTGTGTGGCAGCATAACTCTGGGCAGGATGCTGGGCTTGGAATTGCATGCTGCCAGACATGGCCGCATTTGTGCGGTTCCTTGCTGAGCTGGCATCCACGGGGCCGCCCAGCAGCAGCAGCAGCTGTTCCACGCTCTAACAAGCACTTGTTTTTCTGGGTTGGTGAATCGTGGGTCGTAGCAACAGAGCAAGTTGATTGGGCTAGGGCTTTGCTTTCCATGTCTGACACTGCCTGCTTGTACCTGTCGACGGTATTGTCGCCTTGCAACCCACAGGGCCCTCCAGCAGCACCAGCCCCAGCACACCCGGGACCAGCAGCAGGATCAGCAACACAGCCGACGGGCCCTCTGCTTTGCTGGAGCCAGCTGTGCCGGCTGCGACGCCTGAGCAGGTGGCAGCCCTGACAGCAGCAGCAGACACGATCGGCAACTTGCTGCAAAACCATCACCAGGTGCGAGGAGCTGCGCTTCCAAAAGAAACATTGCGACAGCGTCCAGCTGCTGGTGCTGCCTTTGACTGGACAAAAGGCAGTAATGCAGACATGTGTGTGTGTGTTATTCAAGCACAACCGGTGTGGTGCAAACCATGGCTTGCACAGGTTGGCGGTTGGGGTCACGGGGGGAGCCATGCCACAGCGTGCTGCTGTGCTGTGGCCCTAGAAGGGTACCATTGACGCATGCTGGCTGGATCCAAAGGCCAACATCCCTGCTGGTGTCATTGTGTGTGTTGCTGATCCCTCTGCAGGGCTTCCTGCCCAATGTGCGGCAGCAGCGGGCTGCTGGCTACGCAGCCCTGCAGCTGGCACAGACGGTGCGTGCGCTGCTGGTGGAGCGTGCTGCTGGGCGTGACGGCCTCTGGGTCAACAGGTGAGACAGCTGCAGGCATGTGTACACAGCTACACATGCCTGTGTGGTGGGCATGCTGGCTAGTGAGTTCAGGGAAAGGGAGGGGCAGTGGGCAGGCATAATTGCATGGCTTCTGCTGCTTGCCTGGGTCAGCAGGTGAGCTGCATGTGTGGTGGGCATGCCTGATCTACATTCAGAGTGGAGAGGGGGTCTACGTTCGGAAGGGAGAGGGGGTTTGAGAGTGTCATCTACAGCAGCTACGGCTTGGGCGCTTGGTTGGACTGCAGAAGCCTCCGATGTGCTGACTGGTGCTATGCCGTGCTGTGCCGTGCTGTGGTTTGCAGTGCGGGCTCAAGTGGCCAGGGTGGCTGCGGGGGCCGTCACTTGTTTGGCTGGAGGGACGCCATGGACATTGTTGTCAAGTGAGTGTGTCTGTACCAACAGACCAGAGCCTGCCTAGTAGCGCTGTCTTGCGCACTTGGCTGTCACTGCCGAGCACACACATGACCCTGCAGGCTGAGCCCTGGGCATAGCTGTGTGGCTGGCTAGCAGGCTGGGATTGCTAGGGTGTAAGTGAGGATGTGCACAGCAGGCGCACCTGGCCAGTCACATTTGGCAGCATTGATAAGCCTTCTTGCCACTGCTGCTGTGGTGCTTACCTTGCGACAAACCAACTCACGGTCGCTGCTGCTGTGGCTACTGCTGCTGTGGTGTCCTGCTGCTGTGGCTGCTGCTGCTGCTGCCCCAGGTGGCGCCAGCTGTCTGAGCCTGCAGACCAGGTGGTATGGGTCGACCTCCTCACCAAGGTGAGTGCTGGTCAACACCATGGTGCTGTTGGGCAGCATTTTCCCGCATAGGCGCTGTCAACCCAAACACTCTTTGCAGCCTCAGCCAGGAGGTTTCGGACTGCAGCGCAAGCACCTCCCAGTCACTGTAGCATTCAGCGTGCCAGGTTTCGAGATGTGTAGCAGCCGTACTGCTGATGATGCTGATGTCTGTTCCCGAAGGGCTGTGGGGTGCGTCCCATGGGGTTGAGTTGTTGGCTGTGCTGTGCTGTGCTGGCTCGCAGGAGGAGTTCGAGAATGGCTTTGGCAGTCACACACCCATGTTCAGTGGGCAGACCAAGTGTGTGCGTTACTACATGAACAACGACAGGGCCCTGGGCGTTGCCAAAAAGTTGCTGCAGGAGGTAGGCACAAGCAGGGTTTGGATCTCTTGTACAACTCAACCCTGACCCCAAGACCTTAGCTGCACCGTCACCCACTGCCACCTGGTTTTGAAATGACCTGATGGCTGGCGTGTTGGTGCACACAGCAGACTGCTTGGTTTGCATATTTCCTGTTGGTCCCTTCGCCAATGGCTGGCCAGGAATGAACCCCAAGCAACAGCTCAGTTGTTCTTGTGCACAGCTGTCTTCAGTTGCCGAGCAAGGAGAGGCAGTGAGCACTGCAGGCACGTAATACTGGACAGGCCGAACTATGCCGTCGGAGCTATGTGACAGCCCTAGCATTATACGCCACAATTTTATGATTTCCATGAAAAGCAGCCATTGCTTGCCGTCTATCTTCCACCTGACTTGCCTGTGTCGCAGCTTGCCCGGCATCGGGCGCTGCCTTGAATCACTGCTTGCACTGAGCCACTCCATGCCGTTTGCCATGCCTGGCCCCATGTGTGTCTCACTCAGTTGGGCCACGCCTATGACGCCCAGAACCATGAGGTGCCACTGGGTGGCAAGTACAAGCAGGACGCTGTCAAGGCAGCCAAGACACCGCTAGAGCTGTACCGGGTCATTGGGTGAGTGTGCACATGCAAGCATACATCTCCTGTTGGGTAGTACATGTGATGGGCTTACCTCTACAGTGGCTTCCCACGTTGGCCATGTTCCAGGCATATCACACAACTACTTTTGTGCTGCAGTGCATTGCGCACCAGGGCAGACTTTCAGAGCAGAGTTGTGGTCTTTCCTCAAGCCGGTGCATGTGTACTGCTTTGTACTGCTTTGTGTGGCATTCAAATGTGCAGGCAGGACAGCTGGGTGGTTGTGCCCCTGTACAGCATCCACAAGCACCAGCAGAAGGAGGCAGCATTCGCCAATGGCACCAGCACCAGCACCAGCAGCACAGCCAACGGCACTGCCAAGGGGGACAAGAGCAGCAGCAGCGGCAGCGGCAACAAGAGCAGCAGCGCCAAGGGCAGCGGCAAAGGGAGCAAGGGGCGCGGGGTGCAGCCTGTGATGGTGCCGGATGGGTGCGTGGAGGGGACGCGGCTGACGCTGGTGAATGTGCCCAACCAGCCAGACGCAGTCGAGTTCAGCATCAGGTGAGAGTTGGCAAAGAATGACTAAGGTGGTCCATGCCTGCAGGGATGGTGTTGTGCAAAAGTTGCATGCCTGGTGATCGTGCAGATGGACTCGCTGGCCGTGCTGCTCTGAAATCAGTGTGCAGTCCAAAACTTGTATGCCAGCACCCACGTACGCACTCCTTTCACTGACGGCTTCCCCATCCGCTGCCGCCCTATCCGCTGCTGTTGCTGCGTTTGCGTCTCTGGCCCACAAGGACGCCTGTGACGCCACCCCGCTGGAAGGAGTTTGACGCTGAGCTGGAGGCAGGCTGGGAGCGCATCGCGGCAGCGATGCTGAGCGGCGACAAGCACAGCATCGCAACCGCCATCATGTGCTATACCTACTACTGGTGCGCGCTGTCATCGGGGACCGCCCCGTGCTGCACAAGTGGCCGCACAAACTGCTGCACTAACTGCTGCACAGACCGCTGTCCAGATCGCTGCACACGCTGCTGCGTAAACTGCTGCACAAGCTGCCCTGGTGAAGGTTTCATTGCTCACTACACGTGCTACACCCCACCGCCAACCTGCTGCCGACTGCAGGTACAACTTCATGCCCCTCGCTCGCGGCACAGCAGCAGTTGGCTACACCACCATGCTGGGGCTGTTCTGGGCGGCAGGCATGCCCATCACAACACCCATCCCCAAGGACTACCAGGTAGGCTGGCAGGGTTGAAGGCCCGTGGCACGGGCAGATGTGTGCCTCAGGCAACAGACAGCCAGAGCGGGAGAGGTTGTGCCAGTGTGACGACTCTTGTGCAGTTGGTGCTTGGGTTGGCATGCCGCCTGCCAGGGCCGTACTCCGTTGTTGGTGCCACCCTGGTGTCGCTGGGACATGGTTCCACACCCGCTGCAAGGTGCTGCGTTGCTGTGTCACCAACCCTGCCGTGAAGAGCCTGAGCCATTCAAACCCACCTGCATTGACGCTGCCTGCATGCCTGCCTGCAGGTTGACTGGGAGGCGATCCTGGCCCAGCACCCCCAGCAGTTCATTGACACGCTGTCAGAGTGGTTTGTGCCACAGGCAGCGCTGCCCTGCGCACCCATCCCTGGCAGCAATGTAGCAGGGGCCCCCGCCAGCGCAGCCGGCGGCGGCAGCAATGGCAGCAGTGGCGGCGCTGTGGTGCTGCCAGAGGTGGACTCCATGCCAGTGGTGAATGAGGTGCTCGCGACCTTCAGGCAGCGGCTGAATGCACTCAACGGGCCCCAGGCAACACCTGTGTAGACGGGTGGGTTGGTGTGCAGCTTGCGAGTGATGCTGAGCGGGGCAGGCACTTGAGCAGCAGCAGTGGCGGTAGCAGCAGTAGTGGAGCTGCAGCGACAGCAGGGCAGCTGCGGCGGCGGCGGCGGCTTGGCAGCAATGACAACAGCAATGGCAGCAATGACGACGGCTCCATGGTGGTGCCAGGAGGGGGGGCACGATGGGCCACAGGCAACGCCTGTGTGGACAAGTGGTGTGCTTCGGCAGCTGGTGAGCTGTGGTGTGGCAGGCATATGGTGTGGCAGTGCCTTTCTTTGTGCATGACGTCAGAATGTATGTGTTGAGTATGGCCGCGTGGTGAGCCTGTGTGGTGAGGGAGCGATTGGTAGGGTAGGCTACAGCTGTGCCACACAGCTGGTGCAAAAGTCAAGCTGGCAAGTCCTTTAGTCAAGAGGCCCGGGTGACAGGTGTGGCAGCAGCATCTTGACAGGCGTGCGGCAGTGCAAGAGCCTGCACAGCATTGAATGGTTCACACTTTTGTTGTACAGGTTCCGAGGGTGCGGGGGTGTGAACAGGATACCACAGCAGGATGTTGGGTGTCTCTGGATGATGCTTTGGGCGCCCTGAACGCAGAGCATTCTACGGATGCTGATCTCCCCGAGTGCATCTCACTCATTGGACGTGATCGAGTGTGAGTGTGTACATGTTGACGGTTTTCCTGTGACAGGATCAGTGTCGGCCTGCTGAAGTGCAGTGACCTTGCCAGGTTGGTGCGTGTTGGTGATCTTGCTAGGGGCAAGAGGGGTGTTCTTTGGTGGGCGGGGCAGCCCGAGAGCTGTCGGCAGACAGGGCTTGTCTTGGCATGCATGTACTGCGTTTAGCATGTACACCTCTGCCAATGTGGATCCAAAGGCAAATGAGTGGTGACCCACTGACGGTGTAGCGGCTCATGTTGGTTGTTGACTGAGGAGCCTGAACACCCTGCACATTGGTAGACACTGGCTAGCCAGGGGTTCCAGCATGCAGTCGTGAAGACTTGTAGACTCTAGTGACTCGTGGTTGGCTGTGTAGGCCCTGTCAATCGCGTGTTGAGAATGCTGACAGCAAAGGCCCACTGGTCACACATGATGCATTGGCAACACTCGATGCTTGGCACCAGGGCTGGCCATTGCAGGAAGTGCTGCACTGCTGCTCCAGTACTGCTGGACAACACATGAAAAGTGGTGGCGACACTGAGCATGCTGATGAAGCCAAAACTGTAGGGTTGGCATCAGCCTGGATCTTGTCAGTGCAGGACGTCCCTACACAGCAGCAACATGCATGTGCTGGCCCGTCATGCCGAGCAGCCCTGAAGCTCGCTATTATTGGTACAAATTCAATTTTAGGCGAGTTGTATCTTTTCTACCAGTGCGAATGCAGCTGTCGCAGTCCAACAACCGTGTACATGCATAACCACTTATCATAACTACCTGCTCGTGTAACCACCCGGACTAGTCTAGGGGAACGCCTGAGTTGACTTCAACCGGCATCACGACCATTGTCTGGCCACGCCGATGCCGACGAGTCGTCCGGCAGAGCTCCCAGACAAACTGCGCGCCGGGGTCAAGTGCCCAAAATGCTTTCAAGGGCCCGCAGCAGCAAGGTCAAGGCTGGACAGGCAAACGTAAGTCATATCTTGTTTGTAACAGCACCCTTGCATACCTGCAGAAAGGGCACCAAGGCCCGGAGTAGCTGTCAGCTGGGTTCCAGCTGCTGCTGTGGGTTGGTTGGGTCTCACTGCTGGTGTAGGCACAAGCATGACAGCGCATGACTATGTCCATCCGCACAAGTTTGTTGACTGTCTCTAGCTTTGTGCCTTCCTGCTGCCGTCTCTTGCCGCATGCAGTTGGCCCAAGTACTGCTAGCAGTAGTGCAGCATGGTGTTGCTCGGGAGGCTGCCGACACCAAGCTGCTGTGCACACTGCTGCAAGTCAGCACCTCTTCCAGGCAAGCCGTGCTGTCGACCTGCATCAAGGCCAACGTCAGGATGTGGTGCTGCAAGTGGGATGCCATGCAGCACGACTTCAGAAGCCTGGCAGACTGGCTGAGACACCACCCGACCTTGCTCTCCTCCCTCTCCATCCACAACAACTACAGGGGCCTCCAACCGCTCACAGACCGGAGCAGCACATCTCAGACGCTGTGCAGCAGTGCTTGCAGGAAGGGCAGCCAGTGCAGCTGACCCGCCTGTTCTGGCAGGGCCTGCAGACAGCAGCAGGCCTGTAGTCATTCAGTGCACTGCAGACCCTGACCAGCCTGACCCTCACAGACTTCAACCGCCAGCTCCTCTCACCCGACATCCTTCCAAACTACCTAGCCCACTTGACAGGCCTGCAGGGCCTGAACCTGCAGTGCCGCATGCCAAACAGCTACCTGGAGAAAGGCAGCCCGCGCAGCTGCCTGCAGTGGTCTGGTGCACTGCAGCAGCTGGCCCACCTCACATCCCTGACCTGCGAGAACATCTGCCTGAAGCCCAGCTGTCTCCAGCTGCTGCCTGCCAGCCCGCAGGAGCTCAACGTAGCAGCAGCAGTAGCAGTTGATGACAGGGACGTGCAGCTGCAGCACCTGACAGACCTGCGAGCACTGCAGCTGGTGTGGAGCGCTCTTAAGGGCGCGACGGGCTGGACAACCCTGCCGGATTCAGTCACGCGCCTGGAGCTGTCAGGATCTGGCAAGGCAAAGCTGCCTGCTGACCTGCTAGACCTCAAACTGGACATCCTGAGCATCAGCACAGGTGTGTTGGGCCAGCTGGCGACACACCCAGAAAACAGGCCCGAGCTGCTGCGGCTGAAGCTCTCAGGGTGCATGAAGACAGGGTCCGTTGGCGGACTGTCAGTGGACGGCGACGCGTATGGCAGCGTCATTCTGGACCACGCTGTGTCAGATGTTGCGATGGCGGTGACGTTTGAGGGCTTGGCGGCCCGCACACAGCTGACATGGCTGGGTCTGGAGCACTGCAGGCTGTCAAGCGAAGCTGCCGTGCAACGGCTTGTGTTTGCCTGTTGGCAGTTGCAGAACCTGAGGGAGGTGGAGAGCATCGGCTCAAACGTGAGCCGGGACGCAATGCTCAGGCTGAGTCAGCGTGGGGCTGCCCTGCACCATGCTGCTGCGTCAATGAATGCAGATGTGCAGGGCAGGTGCGGTTCTGTGAGCACGCATGTCACTCAGGCGCATTCACAGTGCTAGTCGACTGCTGCAGTTCTCATTGGGGGGTGACAAGGCAGAACCACTGGTTGGCATGGCATGCATATACAGGAGATGGCCTCGGTGCTGGTATCTAGCAACGCAACTACCTGTGCAGCCCTACACTTGCTGGTTGTGCTGCAGAAGGCGGTTGTTGTTCTTGAAGTGTTGTTATGCCATGAGCGCACTGCACTGCAATGGCTGCTTGCGCCAGGACATGCAGTTGAGCCGTCTGTAACATGAGTGTGCAATCCCTGGTACTTGGAGAAGACAAGTCAGATGTGTGGTGCTGCCTGGTTACAGCAGCTTCTATGTCGCCCTGCCACACCTGTTGACATGGTACACAGATGTAATCACAGCCTGCCGGTCTGAACGGTGCAAATGCTTGAAACCAACACACCACCAATGCATATGTACCCACATTGCACGAACACTGCCTAGACAACGCCCACAGCGACCGCACTCGTCACAGCACTGCAGTGCCAGTGCAGCGCAGCTGCTTCATCTCCTATCCTGACAAGCACGATTCCAAACATATCTCCACTCTCAACACACTATCTTAACAGACACACTGCCAAGTGCACCACTCCCATCATGCCTTGCTGAGGGTGCCAACAATGACCTCCTTCTCCCCATTCCCTGTCAGCACACACGCCTTCACAGGCAGCTGCCCGGGCTGTGCTGCTGCATCCACCACAGCCTGCAGCTTGGCTGGCAGGGGCGTGGGGCGCTTGAATTCTGTGGCAAATGTGAGGGGGTAGGACTGGGGCCCGCTGTAGGGGATGTAGCCTGGGTGTTGGTGAGTTTTGCACACAGACAGCAGCAGCAGGGGCAGCAGCAGCAGGGCAGTGTCAGCGCAGGGATGCGTTTAAAGCTGGCATTAGCAATGGCATTCTTCTGCTGCAGTGCCAACAGTGCAGGCCAGGGCTGCACACCGTGGGTGATACGTTCTTCAGACGTATCAGGCAGCTGCCCAAAGTGAGTTCTGAGAAGCATCACAGCCCTCTTGTTCACCAGTAGCGCAGGCAGCACACACTGGGACACACAATCCATGCTGTAATAGTGTGCTTGACGGATTACACCACAGGGCCCAACTCCGCCTACCCCCAAGGTGGCCTACCTGCTGCACTCATGTCGGCCTCCAGGCGCGCTACCAGGTACATGGCGTGGGCAATGGGCTTCTTGAACCCAAACAACTACAGCACAGCACATGCAACAGCACGCAAACCAGGCATGGTTGGCTGAAAAGACAGGGAAGGACATGTGGAACCATCGCACACCACACCTCCGCGCAAACAGGTCATACGAGCAAGCGCAAATGCGAGCAGCAGTGCGCTTACTGAGCCGCCGCAGCGGCAGCACTGCAGTGCCGGTGCCACTGCTACACACCTGGCTGGTCACACTGGACAGGTGGATGGGGTTGCGGTCAGCTGTCAGGGCCCCGAATGCACGCCCTGCATTGCCAGGAACCATCAGCTCCGACAGCCGCACGACCTTGGGGGCCTGGGCCTCCTGCAGCCAGCAGCAGGGCAACATGCATGTTTGTTGACAGGGGGACCTTCATCCTAGGTAAATGCATGCTGGTGTGACATGTTGTCTGTGGGCTCATCGTCGGGTTTCGCAGGCCTGGCCTGATTTGCGCAAGGTTGAGGTGCCACTTGTGACAAGGAGCTGAAGCCCAACCCAACACCGTCTGTCTCTGCCCCCTCAGCACTGCCTTTCAGGCCGCCCTTGCTTCTGATCCCGCTGAGACTTCGAGTTGATGTAACAACGATGTCAACTGCAGCCGACACACCTGTGCTGCTGCTGGCTTGGCGCCGCCTCCCCTCTGCCTCTTGGGGTTGATCACAATCACAGTCAGGGAGTTGACCCACACCTCCTTGCCTGCAAGACACCAGCAGCACAACACCGTTTCCTTCTCCACATGACTAACTACCGGGAGGACAAAGTGCTTGTAGATGAACCAAGTACTGTACCACACAGTGCTATGTACACTAGTAGGCCAGTACACAGCTGGTTCGCAGTATAAAGGGCCACTGTGCAACAGTCCCGCTTGCTGCATTTGTACCGCCTGCCCTGCAGTCAGGTGTACTGATGTGTAGGGTGCAGCATGCACTACGAGGCCATGCCACACGCACCCTGTGCATCACATGCGGTCGTGTTGATGATGATTTCGTAGTCGCCCTTTTCGTTCTTGACATAGTTGGGGTCCACCTCCGTCCTGCACAATGCAGGAACACATGCGTGCAGCCATTGTCAGCAGACATCAACCAACAGACACTCTGCAGCACAGTGCAGGACGCACCCTCGGACTGGCATGCTGCATGACTGCACCCGCTGTGCTGCTGCCACACGCAGTCAAGATGCTCTGAGATCGATCCGTTGGTAGCCTGTCAGCATTACACGAGCCAGCTGCAGTGTACGTGCATGTGAGCTTCTCAGAATCTTGGCATCGGCCAGCTGCAGCTTACATGTATGTGAGCTTCTCGTCAATCTGGATGTCTCGCAGCATCCTGCTGGTGTTGCGTGCCAGCACTGCACCCAACACGTTGAAGGGGAAGTGGGGGTGGCTCATGGCCAGCATGGCGAGCCTGAAGGCCTCCACAAAGGGGTAGCACAGGGGCACCTGCGAGGGCAGTACACAGCGGTACGGTGTGGTGCCGTACAGTGCAGTCGACACGGTGCGGTGCCGTTGACACAGCACAGCACAGACCAGCATAGCGCAGCACGCTGTGGTGTAGTGCCCCCAGTTGCTACTGCGGGCATTCAGCCCTGCACATTGACACGGCAGTCTCTCAGCCGCAGCAGCTTGCAGAG